>SNQJ01S0028059.1:46346-61731 GCA_010110895.2 Picea sitchensis | reverse complement strand
TAAATCCAACCAATGGTTGATTTCTCAAAAGTATCTACATGAAGTATTTTTCTTGTAAAACAAATTAGCTACGACATAGAAAAAGGAAGAAAAACCACAGAATTAAACCACATAATTTAATTAAACCACATAATTAAACCACAGAACTAAACCAAAAAAATTAATTAAAACTAGGGACGCTTTCCACAGACAGATTCGCAACCACCTTTGAATAGTCGCATAAATTAATTGTTATTACTCTGAAAATCATGGTTTGTTAAATATAAACTCTGAAAATAAGGGTGAGAATAACTTACCTATCCCCGATGTTCTCGACCTCTCCACGACCCCTGCGACCTCGGCGCCCACGACCCCTGCGACCACGACCGCTGCGCTCGTGAGACAGAGCGACACAGAGCTCTCGCGACACAGAGCGAATACGCAAAACACATTTTTCTAAACATTGCAAATTCGATGTGTGGCTAATATATAAACCATCTTTTGGCTGAAAGATAGTTCGACCGAACAATCTTTCCGCCGAAAACTTATTGCCGAAAAGAAAATATCCGACCGACCAAATTTCTACACGCAGATCGAGGGCGTGGTTATTGCTCCGTTCGATTTGCCGTTTATTTTTTCGGCCAAAAATAATATCTTTCGGCCGAAAAATATTTTTAGTTCGGCCGAAAAAAGGTTTTTTGAAATTTTGGAGACCAGATTGTCACGAAAGTGTAACCCACCTTCGTGATTCCACCCTATAAAAAAAAAAAACATAATAATATCATAAATCTATTCTAAAAAATATATTTTTACATGAACTTAAAACCAACTACAAGGAGAGGCCATCTACCTCTCTCTCTCTCTCTCTCTCTGTATATATATATATATATATATATGCACAACCGCCATAAATGAACAAATACCAGAAGAGAAAGGAACATTGTCCTATACAACTTAGATCAATGTAGTAGGTGTTACTTGTATATGTCTTATCTCCATTGGTTTCTTCGAACCTCATGCTTATATATATATATATATCTTATCTTCCTTTGTGAAATATCGTGCGTTTATATCTTATCTTCATTGATTTCTCTCTCACATCTCAAACCTTTAAATGTCAACCCTTATGATTTATTTCAATAGAGACGTGTGCATCTCCATTGATTTCTTTCAATGCTTATATTTGTATATGTCTTATCTCCATTAATTATATTTCTGAATCTCACCCCACCGCAACATCCATTGCAGTTGCAATTGGACACAAATTAATCCTCTTGGTCTAAGGTTTGAGCCTGGTCTATATCTTTAATTCGTCGTAGTTTGGGCTTGGCGCTTGGGCTCTTGTACTTTGAATTGCATGTGTTTCGTGCTGACCCTTGGTTTGTGTGTTGATGTAGATACTCGTGCTTGATTGGAGATCGGCCCTCGGGGAATATATTTTTATTTTCCGTAGTTTGGGACCAAATCCAAGCGGACAGAGAACTGACAATCGTCTCCCCACCCCAATATCCATATCGTCCTGATTGGTTTGCTATTGATATTGAAGGTGAACATTCTGCCTTGGATGGGCGGATACTTGAAGAACATACTAAATATGTTGTGAAATCCATCCACAGGATCTTGGATAGATACAAGGAGTTTTTTTTAATGCTAGGTCAAAAGACAATAAAGAGATTATTGGTCCTTCACCAAGAAGTGTTATTTTGGTTGGCCATTCCATAGGAGGTTTTGTTGCTAGAGCAACGAGTATTCATCCTCATTTAAGGAAAGGTGTAGTGGAGACAATTCTCACACTTTTGAGCCCACATCAGTCACCACCTATGGCATTGCAACCATCTTTGGGCCATTTCTTTTCACGAGTGAACAAGGATTGGCAATGTGGATATCAAATTCAATAGGACAATATTGGGCCACTGGATATTAGATCCAATGCTATCTAATGTTGTGGTTGTATCTATTTCTGGTGGTATTCGCGATTACCAGGTACGGTCCAAATTGACCTCTCTAGAAGGAATTGTACCTTCCACCCGTGGTTTGACAATTGGTGCTATAGGAATGAGGAATGTTTGGTTATCAATGGAACACCAGTCGATATGTAATACCCATCCAATGCTAAACAATATGGATACACATGGATCGATCAAATCGCCACCATATACACACAACCTGCTCTCATTGAATACCATCTACATGCAACCTACTCTCATTGAATATCAGTTTGGCCGACATTGTCCCGTGACTTGTAGTTAACAAAAGATTAGGTAGACTTATGATGGACAGATATACGATTGGATATAAATGATGTCTTTTCTGAAGAGTTGATAAAATTTTGTTTTCCACTGAATATATCAATAGGTTTCAAAACGATTATAAGATTTCATCCCATGTGAGACAGTCATTCACCTTTTACTTGAGCTGTCAGAGTGATCATAATTGCCATGGAAATGACATATGTATATATGGACATGTTTGTATTTTGTATATGTATGTATGGACGAATTGGGGTTTTACATAGATCACACAAAGCCTAAATTCGACTCCGAAATATCTCTTCAGATCCAGAGGCTGAGGCATTGAATCATGGCATCAACACTACCAACTTTCTTTGAAGTTTTATTGGATAAAAAAAAAATGACCAGAGTTTGCTCTTGGATGCTAAAGGGGATCTCGAAGGGGATCTCTGCGAAGTGAGAGTTCTTTTCCGAGAGGTTGTCGCAGCCTAACCCAACAATGTTATTCCCAGGAGGACTAGTAAGGATAGATCCGAGAAGAAAATAAATCAAAACTATATATAAAGAAGAAAATAAAAGTAAAGCGATGTAGAGATCTATACGTACTATATAATACCTGGATTAAGTTTAACATTATTTAAGTAGCTCCTTGACATTATATAATGACTATCCAATGTGCTCATTAACCAATCAACGATTATTTAAGTCACAAAGTCATATTCTAACGTAGGTTTGATACAACTATTATTATTATACTATTTCCAACAATTATTATTATACCGTCTCTAGAGCAGTATATAGTTTGAGTTTTTATTGATTTTTATATTAGTTATTTTTTTTATCAGAATTTTTTTATATAAATATAAATGTTAGATTTTTTTTATTTTTTTTAAGAGTTACCCTACTTAGTTTGGTTCGGTTGAAATCAGGAAATGAAAATTACGGTAGGGAATAACACTCCCACACTATCTCTTTAAGGATAATACAAGGAACAACTCCCCATACTATCACATTAGCATGTGGCTCAAGATAGGAGATCCTTCTAATCATCATTAAATATTTCCTGGTTTTAGGTAGACTTTAAATGCAACATGCAGATTGTCAATGAGCCTTATCTTCAGGCAACATAAGTAAATCATGAAGTATTGTTTAGTTTTACTTTTATTAAAAGAAAAGTCAAATACTCCTTCAATGGGAATTAATGGGGAATTAATGGGAACACTGCTTCTGGTCATGGCCATTGGCGATTCCCACATGGAAAGCTTCGCAGAGGTGGAACCATGGACATTTTTTTTTTATGGCCAATTCCTGCTTACTTGCATTAATGGCATGAAGCTTAACCCATCGGTAAGAGTGTTGGGCAATTTGGTAGTGTTTTGCAAATCATAGTGACATGTTTAGTGTATCCTTCGGTTATATTGTCGAGGATCCCTCTTTTAACTCGCCTGGCAGGAATCAGCTTCAGAAATGGAGGGTGTAGGATCCCCAGGAAATTGCCGACTGATTCTTCTTTTGGCGAAAGGTCTAAGAAAATGGGGTTTCTAATTGTTTGATCCATGGCGTGGGCGGTTATGGGTTGCCAACTGTGCTAGAGTTATTGATTGTATTCATTTTGAGATTGAAAGGCCAAGAATTTCAGATAGATATGCTTATTTAGATGAATTGCACATGTATAGTGTGGCTGCACAGATTGTAGTTGATCGTGATATGCGTATCCTGAATGTGTCCATAGGTTACTCCGGGGGGTATTCGGATTCCCATGTTCTCAAGCTCAGTAGAATGTACACTAAGGTTGTTAGTAATGGATTGTTGGATGGACAGAGTCTTTTATTGCATGGAACTGAGGTACCCTTATATTCGATTGGTGACCTTGGGTATCCCCTTAGAACATGGTTGTTGATTCCATACTATGCCCAAAACCGGTCAGCTTGTGAAGAATGCAGAGATACAACTGTAACGTTGTTGGGTACATTTCCTTCAGAAGTGCTGAGGGTCATTAAGATTTCCAGAGGTTACCACAGGCTACAATCGCGTGGGGAAGAATTCAAAAAGCTTAATGCTGAATCCCTTTGGCAATTTACCCACCCAAAAGAATCACAAAGGACCACACCTGTGCAAAATGCATAGAATGAGGCTACGTTTCATTGAGGTATGAAGAGGTAAATTCGTTGGGAAGTGACACCCCAAACTGCAGGGTGGATGCATAGATTTGCAGAGAGATAGGACGTTTTAGAAAACTGGGTAATACACCCCAAAACGTTGAGTGGAGGCATAATTTTTTTTTTTTTTGCAGGGAAATAAACGTTTTAGAAGGCTGAGTGAAGGCCCAAGCCACTCATCGATCTCATGCACGGATTCATGGGTATTCTGGGAAAGAAAACACAGAGATAACAAATCAGTTGTTGGGCAGAGAGGGATCAACATATAGGGATCTTGCACTCTTAATTTTGTTGAGTGAAGTAGAGAGAATTCGTTGCACAGTGAGGGTAAATTCATTGTACAAAGAAGGGAGTCGCTGGGTGAGTTTTAAACATGAATTTGCTGTGCAAAATTACCAATAATCGCATAGTTTTAGGGATGCAAATTGCTGAGTAAGACAAGAAGATAAAACGCTGAGAAGGTGTAAGGATACACCCAACCCAAAATCGTTGAGGTAGATACGAGTTCGCTGGGTGATTTTAAATAACATGCTGAGGTGAAATGAATGATTTACAATCTAGCAAGTGCAGGGATCACAGTGATAAATTTTTGGGCGATTTAAATGACAGGCATAGGTAAAAGATAAAGTGATAATTGAGTAAAACAACGATTGTAACAACCCAAATTGGATGCAGACCTTGCAGACCATGTTGGTACAAAGACAAAATCCCAAAATCCCAGTGTTGTGGGTGGTGAAGCTCAGGTTTCAGTTTTGAAACCGGGCTCTGATACTATATGTAACACCCATCCAGGATGTTTAAACAATTAATCTTTCGTTTTATACGTACTCAATAACAACTTTGCTTTAACATAATTTCATTTCATTTACACAATTCTTCTACATTTTCTCAACGATAAATCTAAATAGCATGATGAAAAAAGTAATAGGTTAACTCTAAGATTTTGCAACTTAAAACAAAAGTATATACAAAATATCAACAAAAAATACCATTGAAAAATACCTCTTCCTTAGTTTGTCGAAGCTCATCAATTGCAATGTAGTCCTAGGCGCTTCCAAGCATTCTTTTCCCGCTTTCCCAGAGTGAAAACAACGGAATCCTCCCTGCCAACTAAGAGCCTAGCCGGCTTCCTAGCTCCAAGAAACCTTTCGGTTTCTTGGCCCTTCGTGCCCGTGACTCCAAGAACAACAAAGCACAAATGCTCAAAGAAAACTATCACACGAATTATATCTTCCATGAATTTCACAACCTCTCATCATGCTCAAACCTCTCCATCCCCCTTTCCTCATCACTTCTCCTCCCTATTTATCAAGTTCCATACACCCTTCCCCAAGTATCCTCAACTACCCTAATTATTATCCATCAACCTCCCTTATCTAGATTTTTGGGAAAAGATTAAAATAAGACTAAAATATAAATGACTTGCATTAAACAACAATAAATAAAATGAAAGTCTTTCTAGCTAATAAATGTAATTTGACAATTTTCCCCAAAATGTACATAACACTCCACCATGCTCATTCAATTCATCATACCCATCATCTATCAAAGACAAGAAGGTATTTAATGCTTCTAGATATTTTGTATGCAATATAATTTACATATTCAATAAACATTCAATTAAATAGTTAATAATTTACTTTAATAATTAATACATTAATTAATTGTACTAGTGTACATAGGTAGGGTATGTGTGCGTAGCTAGCGGACACATATCTCATGTATGTACTAACGATAAACACCCATTGCCTCTAGTGCATAGTTCCTATATGATAACCAAGACATGTAGGACAACAAATCAAGTAATGCATCATTTAATAATCTTAACAAACAAAATTACACCAATTCCTGAATAACTCATTATCACACTTAAAATATCAGTAGGAAATCAAAGAGGGTTTTAAACATGGTAGGAACCAAGTGAGTAAACAATAGTGGCATCTCTAATCCCCAATCAGTATTCTCAACTAACATCGAAACATGCTTCCTTCCTAACCTACTTCCATCTTCCATCCTATCCTTTCCTCTGTTGGACTAAGTTGGAGTGTCAACTATATTGACCTAACTCTAGATAGAACCCGTAAGCGAAAGTGTCATACATCTCGACCAAGCTTCCCCAACAGGCAACTAGCACTCACCATCACACGTCTAGGGGAGCGTGACTTCACATAGCCCTCCCACGACTCTAGGTTTCGGAGGATAAACAATGAGCAATACCTCCACCCCTCCTTATAGAACTAGGGTCCACACCTTACATCAAGCCCTATTTGTGCAACCACTGTTCTTAAAGTCACGTCATCAATAACCACTCTGGGCAAGTTGTGCATCCTGTCAAAACCACACTTACCATAGATCATAGCAATATTTGAAACCATAAATTAAATCATAAGTACAACATATAACATACACTATCTTCTTGATGTCTACGACATCCCAGTTACCTCAATACTATAGTCATTTGGTTATCACATAGCTCATCATCCTGTAGGTTAGTTCACCAATAACACATATTGATGCAGATACATCTCAAATTTATATAAGAATCCATATTTGCATTGACGCTCAATTAAGAATGTATGTTTATTTTTATCATGCCTTGCATATCTTACGCATTCACAACGTAACTTAAACTTGTATCCATGTACCAAAATTCCACATTTAAATTTACATGTTTAATTAAATCACATAATCATCATCATCATCACAAACATATAACAACAAAATATAATATTGTGCAACTCACTAATAAGTCTAGATGTACACCTCTTCACATGTCTATATCAGTTTCATTGAGTCCATATAGTTGTTAAGAAATGAATTACTAAGATGAGAAAAAAATCAAAGTTCTAAGTACCTAAAGCCAAAATATGGGGCGTTACAATAACTGGCGGGGGGTGGGGGCCCCATGGGTGGGTTTCTGTATGAGGTAAATGAATAGAGGGAAATCTGCAGATGGGAAAACTGATTGTGGATGAAATGGAGGGTTAATGATACTGCAGAGGTGCAGTCAAAATAGAACCGAGATGAGATAGCTTGGGAGTCCATTGGGAAAGCTAGAAAGATTATGAGAAGAAATATGTGGCTTATTATCGGAAGTGCATAAGACTATCGAGACCCCCATCCCTAGGGGGTGAAAGCAACATGAGTGTCAAATTGCCAATGGGAACTATGAATCAGACAAATCATGTGGGGGAGAGTGCTACCAGGTGGCAGTACCAAAATGAAATAGAGGTGACAGTACTGCAGAGCAGGATGTAGGGACCCTAAAGGTGAACGTCGGAGGTTGTGACTGGGAGATGCAATTGATATTTAGAGGGAATGATTACATGCCAGTGTTAAAAATATACCTAAAGGGGCTGCGCTGTTTGTGATGACCAAGTACCCGCACACATTAAAACCAAATACTCGACATGAACAATATCTGATGATAAAGAAAATATAACAACTATTTGATAATTTTGAATATGAGCATGTGTACCTGGACGTGATGTGAGAAAAATGCTCCCCTGGGGCCAAGTGCAGATGGTGACCCGGGGAACCTGACTGTGTAGATGGCGGGACCATGATCCCATGGCTGAAGACGAATAGGAAAACATAGGTTCTGGGCTCCTGTAATAGAGTGTGGATGTTGGGAAAAAGGGCCTATTTATGGATGGTGGACCCACAATGCAACCTCATTTTCACTGACACTATTGGTGATATAGCGAGAGTGTTGTGAGGTGATTGGGAAGATTACGGGAGCTTGTGGCTACCGATCAGGTGGGTGAAAGACCTCTTGTGAGAGGAAAAGTGCTGGATGATGGAGCATATTCCAAGGGTAATCAAGGGTAGTTAGTTCTTGCAAGATATCTTCGTCGTAGGGGAAAATGCGAGAATACAGGGGATCCGGGGAGGTAACATGGGTGACTGTCACAATGTGATTGTCCTCAGGTGGTGAAGACGTAGAGGGGATTTCACAAACTGGGTGAGATGGCTCGCTTGACATAAACTAAATGTCCAAACATTGTGGGTGATAGACAGTGGTAGGGGGTAAGATTTCGTGGGGGAAATGAATCGGAGAATTGTATGTAAAATGAGCAAGTGAGTCACAAAGAGTGCAAGGGCATCTCATTTGTTCGGGGACTGAGGTAGAGACATAATGGATGTCAGTGACATGGGTACTTGAAAGTGGTGGTGGAGAGGGCTCTTGTTGAAAGGTTTGGCGTACTTCCGTTAGCGTCTGGCAAAATTGAGGTAGAGCTGGGCAATGATGAGTGTAGTGGCCATATTCTGAACAGATGGCACAAGCGAATTTGGTTCGCAACCCTTTACTGCATGTAGTAGGGGACACTGTGGTAGTATTAGATGTGCTTGGTGAAGTGGTGAGCGATGTGGTTGCTTGATGGAGTTGAATCAAATTGCGTAATTAAGGAAGAGAAGGACATATATTAGTGGGGTGTCCCTCTCTTTCGAAGAGTGCACAAGGAAGTTGAACTCGGGGAGGAAATGGAGAGATGGGCTCTTTATTCTTTATTCTGCCCCTAGCTGTGGAAGTGTTGCTGGAAATTGGGGGTGAGGGTGGTGTGGCTGGAGTTAGTACTGGAATCTGCATCGGGTTCCCTCTGACTAAGGAGAGAGAGATGGTTGAGGAACCATCGCAGGCGGGTGTAGATACCATACAGGGATGGCGAGCAAAATTTTGGGAAGGGTAAGCGTTGCAGCTAATTGAAATGCTTTTACTCCCAGTGGGGGGTAGAAGAAGGGAAATTGAGTGATGGCTTGGGGAATTAACTCCAAAACTGGGATTTTCCCCTCGGGGAGGGGGAAATGAGGGATAAGTAGTGTAGTAGGGTTCTCAGGTAATCCTTGAGGTAAAATTTATTCAACTGGTGAGACGTCGAGGTGTGGAGAAGTCTCAGTGGGAGGAATGGTGTCTCCGGTGGCAGTTCCATCAGAAGATATGACACATAGTTGTGCTGAGGGGTGTATGAGAGGTGGTGCTCCATGGGATGCCACCAACAAGGATGGGTCCTTGAAAACTCCAGGGCCCATGTCAATGAGTGAATAAGCATCAAAACTAGTGTAGACAAGAGGCATGATTTTGTCAATGTTGGTGGAGTGGTTAGGTTTGTAATGTGAAATTTGGTCGATGGTGATGATTTTCTCGTTGCGGGGGAACATCATCATTCAAAACACAAAAGATGCCACTGCCTTCATAGCGTACATGTAGCTACGTCCAAAAAAGATATTGTAATCGAGCGGGGCATCGATAACCTCAATGTCGATGAGGATAATTTTGATCTTGAGTTCGCCGAGGACATTTTGAAAGATTCCTTCAGGGGGGATGGTTGACCATCATAAGCTCTTAAAGTGATGGCAGATGGTAGTAGCTCAGGGGAGCCAAGTTTCTACCATACATTGTTGGACCTGATGCATGTGGATGCACCTTCATCAATGATACACCAATGAACCGTGATGTTCCGAATCTTGATTGGTATCTAGAAAGCTACCAAAGCGAGGAGACGAGGTTTTTCACTATCTAGATCAAATGTGATGAGTCTAGTATCAGCTGGGTCGATTGCCCCCAAGGCGGAAATTAAGGATTTTCTTTGAGTTGGATAGGTTTAGAGGACCTCCAATACAGACATGGCTTCATGAGACTATGTCAAGTCATCGACCGGACTGTAATTGTGTGTTTCCCTAGCCTGAGGGTTGTTGAGATTCTGTTGTAAAATAATGTGAGGGATACGAATGGGGGGTTCAGTGTTAGGGCGTGGAATCATCAAGGGTTGTATGGATGTAGCTGGAGCTGCTTCCAAAGTGGTGGGAGTAGATTCAGGGGGTGTGTTGTATTGATGACCATGCATTTGCAGAAGAATTTATTCTTCGCTAGTGAGGAGGATATTGCGATCTGTCGGATTTCCAGGGTTTTGATACTGTCCCATTTGTGGTGAGGCATGACGTACCTCTTGTTGAGTATTCATCACACCTTGGTGTGGTATTGGGTTTTGCAACATGGCTAGGGGTGGTTGTTGCAAATATTGTTGTGGGGCCTATTGAGGGGCGAGCGACGCTGGAGGACGTGACACATTCATGGATTCTTTCATCCGTTTAAAGTCGAAAATTTGGGGGCAATGGTGAGTATAATGTCCATGCTCACTGCAAAGAGCCCAAGGGAAGTTTGTCCAAAGGTTGTTTTTGTTGTTCCTCCCTTGGCGTTTGTTGTTATTGTCCCCTTGGGGGTTCTGGTTTCCCCCAACAGGTTGGTTTTGTTGGGGGTTATTTCCCCATGGTCCTGGGTTATTATTGTTTCAGTTTTTTCCTTTCTTTTTGGCAATATTCGACTGATGGGTCGGATTTTCCATATTCAACTGTTCAAAATTATGAAGTTGTTGAATGGGAGAGGGCTGAACCAATTTAACGCCGATGTGTGGTTGTTCATGTGGAGGAGCAACTGGCTGTGGAGGACCAGGAAAAGGAAAATACAGATTATTTTGTGGAAACAATCCATAGGGCGTATAGGAAGGAGAAGCGCTTTCATTAGTTCCCATGTTATATGTTGAAGTAGAAGGGGAACCTAAACTTGGTTGAGAAGCCGGGCGTATGATGGGTGTCGGCGAGGGTCCACTCATGGGTGGAGGCGGAACAAGATGATATGGTTGTTGGTAAGGGGGAGGAGGGTAATAAGATGGCCCTCCATATGTCAATGGATATTGGGGTGTACCATACATAGGTGGTGGGTGGATGTATGAGTTGTGGTGTGTCGTGGTCCCAATCAACCCATCCACAGAGCGAGACATGCCAGGTTTGTCCTGGCCAAATGGTACGAGTCTCGGTGCATCAGGTAATACTGTGTATAGGTAACCCAATTGAGCATAAATGAGGTCGAACCATTGAGACTTGCTTATGGCTTCCTCTTCAGATTGGGGGAAGGTGGATGCCACATCTTTGGAAAGTATAGAGACAAGTGATTTTAGAAACCAATCGAGACATTGTTCTTTGGTGGTTTCTGCTTTACATAAACTACGTTGCCGATGCCATTCGTGAATGTGGTCGGAAATATTCATAGTTGAGGTTTGTTTTCACTCGGAGAGAAGTTCTAGACTACTGTCATGACGAACTGGTAGTTGAAAAAAGGCCAAGAATGCTTTGGCCAAGGATTCAAAAGTCTAGTGGGACCCTGATTTTTCGTCCACATACCATTTGGTTGATGGACTAGTGAGTATTTGTTGAAATAGCCTTAAGTGGATGGAGTAATCCATGATGTTGTTTGAAGAGCACCAAAAGTGGAAGGTCATGACATGGTTGGCAGGATCTTCCCCCGATTTTCTTTCAAATTTGGGAATATCTGAAGGTAGTTTGGTAGGCATATTGGGCCATGTGGGGTCATGTAATATAGGATCATTCATGAGTTTACTCAAATTAGGAATGTTGAGAGACGCCAAATATGGCATGGGGGGTGGCGGTGGAGGATTAGTTCCAGCCATGGTGTGAGAAGGTAGTGTACCTGACCCTTGAGGGGGATTTGGTGGGTTTGTACTTCTCCCTTGAGAAGAATTCCCCCCCGACTCCTTATGAAGGAGAGCTAGTGTGTGGATGGCCTTGGGAATTGGACCCAAGTAAAGTGGAACCAAGCAAAGATGATCCCAAAATAGTGTCATTCATAGGGGTGTGATATGGTTGAGCCGGTGAGTTGGCAAGACTAGGAACTCCTCCTAAAATAAGAGGGAGATTCTGCAAGCATCTAGAACGATGGGGATTCTTTGGGTCCCCTATGATGTCTGACTAGCAAAGTGAATGTGTGCAAATGGTGATGAGAACAATAAATGAACAAGAGACTTGTATAATTTTGACCTTTAAAATATATCTCACAATTGCATGTAATCAAATGAGGATCATACATAAATCAACTGTAAATAAGCATACATGTCGGTAGATGGTTTTTGTCTGCATGGGAGAACAAAGAAAACACATGCTCGTGTCCTAAAAGATGTATCGTCCTTCCTCTCAAATAGCACTAGACCTTCCAAGAGCACTCAATAGTGGGGTCTAAAGCCACCGGAAGAGGAACTAGTGAAGGATGAAATAATCAGTTATAATGAGGGGTAGAGGGTGCATATCCCGAAAGAGCTGGCGATATTTCCCAATAGCCACACAAAATTTGATCAAGGTGCAATTGTAGCCCACAATTGCCACCTGGGTAGATGTCCTAAATTTGGCCACTAGGTACCTCAGTCAAAGTGCGACATTTAGATTTTCGGCCTCAGAAATGGGTCACGGGCTGGATCCCTTCCAAGAGTTGGGTGACTCAAGGGGGGACACACAGAACAACCAAACCTTGGCCTTCGACCCTTCACGGGTATCTCTCTGCCTTATGGTGTAGGAACACTTGACTTGGAGGATTTTAAAGTTCCCTATTTGTCAACTTCTAATGTTTGAAAATGTGAGAACTAGATAACGAGGGGTTATTTGGATGCCTACCCCCGAGATCCTACCTAGACTAAAAATTTCTTTTGGCACCTCCCGTGGAGGAAAACTTAGTGAGTTTTTAGAATTTTTTTAGATGTGGTGGGCTGAGATATTGGGGGTGTGAACCAATCTCGTTTGAATTAAGTGGGTGTGGATAATTTCTTCAAGAAATAGTGGGATGTTTTGGAATTCCTTTGAAGAAGACCGACTTCAACCTCCACAGTTCAAGATGGAAATTATGTGAGTGAGGAGTGACTTTGTGTGTGAGCAAGTGATAAAATGTGCCAAATTTTAATAAGTTAGGTGTGAATTTGCAACATGTGGACTTCCTGTGGTCCTTACAAATATTTGTTACCTATCTTACTAAGTGTCATTGGTACAACCTTGCGGAATTTTAAAATCCGTAAAGAACTAGCATGTGGACATATGGGTCCTTACCAATCCTTTAAACTCCCTAATGTTGTTTATACTAAGAAAGCTTGAAAAAACTATCCTAGATTTCAAGCATGTGGGCATGTATGGGCCCATTACTTTGATCTTTAAGCTCTCCTAGTGATGTAAACTAAGAAATAAATTTCAAGAAACTATCCTAAGTTTTCAACATGTGGGCATGTATGGGCCCTTACCAATTTAAGATGATTTCAAAAAAGAAACTAAGAGGAGCCCTAGGGGGGCTTTGTCCTCTCCTAAAGATTTTGTCAAGGGAGATGGAATGTCCCCTTAACCACCTTTTTGATTCTCAAGATCACTCTATGGTGCGAGAGAAGAGCATACTCAATGATGAAAGTTGATTTCTGGTCCCAATTCAAGTGTTTTTATATGTGATAGCAAATAATCTCAACTTAATTTTTACAACCTAAACAAGCCATCCATGTGGCAACCAAAGCAAAAGAGGAGAAAATATGATTCTTTTTACCCCCTAAGTGCCTATGTTTAGCTAACCTTTCATATGGGAAATGATTCTAAGTGGAGTGCATTTACAAATTGCATGAAAACAAGATTTTGAAGGCTAGGGGCTTTCAAATCATCACAAAAACTCTTACAATTTTGAAACTCTGGAAATGTACACAGGTTACAGTTCAGACAGAGGCGTAGTGGGTGCACAATGTGCAGAATGCGCAAAGAACAGAAGTCGTTTGGGCGCACAGTGCACAAAATGCGTAGAGAACAGAAGCCTGTTGGGTGCACAGTGCACGTCTGTGGGCTAGAATACTCACACACGTTCTGATACACGTCGGGAGGGAGGATTTTGAGTGAAATTATCCTCCTCCAAATCAAAACTTGGCTCTTGACAGGTGAGGCTAGGACGATTTTGGTACCTGCAAGACAAATGGATAACAAAGAAGTGCTCTCAAAGACCAAATAGGGTGGAAATTGATACCTATCCCCAGTATGGTCACCAATCTGTTGTGTCCGTTTCGTCACTTGGGTGAGCAAAACAAGCGAACTTGCATGTCTAGTTGGGTCTGCTAGAAAAGACATAGGTTAGTGCATGAGTTAAACAATTCAAGCACATGAAATAAACAATTAAAAAAACTAAAAACAACTAAGGAAATAAAACTAGAATGCATAATAAACTTTGAACAAAAAACAATCAACCAATGACCAAGATTATGCCACCAATGGATAACTATATTAGTTGGAAAAACACTGTAAACAAATGAGGAATTATGAGTCCCCTCTTCCTCTGTGGGAAGGCTATTGAGTTCCCTAATGGAGAGATCTTCTTACAATGGTAGAAAAGAAAGCAAATGATGAAGAAATCAATGCCTATACCCTCAAGAGGTGAGTGGAATGGCCTATTGAAATGTTTCTAGAATGCTCCAAGGAGAAAAGAGGATTCTCAAGGGAGGATTGAGGCAGCATAACAATACTATGAAAATCTTAATTTCTTAGTGCACCCATGGCCTCCATTTATATCATGTCTTCAAGGAAATATTCAAGTGGTTCTTAGTGTGAACAAGGGGCCATTTAGGGAACCCTTTGGTCTTTGACGAACCCCCCATTCGGATTCATCTAAGATCTGAGGGTCAAATCAAGTTGGGAGCTGGCCCATAAGTGGTTAAGGGGACGACAAAAATCATAAATGCGCTGTTAACAGGAGTGCGCGGATTTTCTCGTACACAGTCGCACACATGGCGCATTATGTGCTCTACATGATTCTTTGGCCGGCGCACTGTGCATGCGCTTCCTTTAGTGAGTTAGCGCATGCCAATTTTTGCTCAATTGTATAGTTTTTGCCTTCTGGAAATGCATTTTGGTGCTGTAGGTGAACTAATAGGTGTTATTGTTGGATTACTGAGAGGGGGGTGAATCAATAATAACGTAATTATAATCCTTTTTCTTCAAATGTTATATCAATGTAGAATTATTATCCAATAATGAGCAGTAAAAAATAAACAATCACACACATACACAGTACACTAGTGTTTTACGTGGAAACCCAAATCGGGAGAAAACCACAGAATGTTTTTTCTTATATGTCTTGAAGAATTACATTCATTGGAAGCACCAACTTCCTTTGTTTTCTAGCTGCAACTGGAAGGAGGCTCCAACCCCCTAGTTTCT
>SNQJ01S0028059.1:7884-41523 GCA_010110895.2 Picea sitchensis | reverse complement strand
ATGTTGTCTTGTTCCGGATAGGTGTTTTCAATTGGGCATACACTTCATTATTGGCTGTTTAGCCGGACTATCTGACCTGGGTGGTAACTTGTGAGGAGGAAACTTTAACCTTGCATTATACCTTAGCCTCTTCAAAACCCCAGGTTTCCAGGGACGTCTCCCCTGGGCTAACCTCCCTAAACAGAAAGAACCTCTCCATTGAGGGACGAGTAGTAGTCATAAGCTTTGGACCACTGAAAATTCTGGTCCTCGCGCCTGAAAATATTCAGGGTATCTCTGCAGAAATGTTGTCGAGATGCAGCCATAAGGTGATGAGAACATTCCTTTGTTCCTGATAGTATTTAAAATGAAATCTGGAGCATGATAATACAATCTCTCGTAAATCTTGGTTCAATGCGTTTTAATGGGATATTTCCTCGACCTTTTTGCCTATTAATGCCAATCTTTTCGATGTGTCTGGTGATTTGTCACTAATAAAGGCATAATTAATGTGCATTTGAAAGCATGTGAAGGTGGTGGGGATGGATGGTAGTGAAAACTGCTTCGAAACTTTTGTGAACCTGGGAGCCCGGGAACACGTGAATCTGTGACAACATGAGGTGAAGAATCGACTAAGTGTGGAAAGGCGAGGTATAATGCCTTAAAATAGCTAAAGTAAACAACAATTTTTCCGAGCTCAAGATCCACACACAAAAAAAAAAATAGATGCCATAATATTGACCTCTTCCAATTCGATAATAGGGAGGTTTAGTTGATGGATCCAAATATTGCTCACTTCAGGCGACTGGGGTGCATATGGGGTGCCTGTGAGAAAAGATAATGTTTTGATGAAGATTTGTTTATATTGCTACATGTGACAGTAATTGTGTGATAGTATTTAGAATGAACACTGGAGGATGGTAATATAATCTCCCGTAAATCTTGGTTTAATGCATTTTAATGGGAGATGTCCTCGAGCTTTTCACTCATTAATGCCAGTCTTTTCGAACCTGTGTGGTGAATTGTCACTAATAAAAGCGTAATCAATTTGCATTGGGAAAGTGTGCGAAGGTGGCATGTAAATTGACTAAGACCTTTATAGATGACAGTGGGCTAGCACAATATTGCATTCTTGCTACGATGATGCCTTAAAAAAACTAAAATAACCAACAAGTTTTTGCCAATTCAAGATTGACACAAAAAAACTCATCAGATTCCATAATATTCTCCCATTAATGCATTTTCATGGGAGATGTCCTTGAAATTTCTGCTTATTAATGCCAATCTTTTCAAACATCTGTGGTGAGATGTCACTAGTAAAAGCATAATTAATGTGCATTGGGAAGGGGTGAAGGTGGCATGGATGGAGGGGAGTGAAAAATGCTTTGATACTTTTGTGAAAATGGGAGTCCGTGAAACCACGAAACTTTGAAGAATCGACTAAGTATGGAAAGGCAGGGCGGTTAGACAGAGTCATAGTAGGTAGAGTGAGGCTTGCGAATTCGAGTAGTTCGTGGTTGAATTGTAGATCACCCAAGTTTTGGGTGCAAGATGTATACTCCAAACACGGGGCATGAGAGTTCGATAACACCTACCCGGGAACACGCGGCCATAAAATTGGCCAAGTAAGGAAATGAACGATGGTCGGTCAGACTCATGATGTCAATATATAGATGGATATAGAATTTCTCAGTCTGCCACCCGGGAACCCGCGAGCATAGAAATGCGACTAAGTATAGAAAAGGAAAAATAAAGGGAGCAAAGAACTTTATGCCTCACACAACAACACTTAGTCTGATAATTACCAAGTGATATAAACACATCAACTATGGGAAAACCATTCTCAGCCATGAAATATAGCTGGAGCTCAACAGACCCTGGTTGAAGTCCAAGGGGATGTTGTTTATATCTATTTCAACAAGCTCGTAGATAGAGTGAGGTTTGCGAATTCAAGGAGCCTAGGGTCGAATTGTAGATCACGAAATTTTTGGCTGCAAGATGTATACCCCGAACACGGGGCATGAGAGTTCGATAGGGCCTAGCCGGGAACCCGCGGGCATAAAATTGGCTAAGTATGGAAACGAACAACAGTTGGTCAGACTCGTGATGTGAAGATATAGATGGATATAGAATTTCTGACTTTGCAACTCTAGGAACCCGTGAGCATAGATATGCGACTAGGTATAGAACCATAAATGGATAATAGAGGGGAAGAAGAAAAGGGAAAAATGGGCAAGTATAGAAGAGGAAAAATAAAGGGAGTAAAGAACTTTATGTGTCAAACAACAACACTTAGTCTTAAGTATGGAAAGGCGGGGGTGGTCAGACAAAGTTATCATAGGTAAAGTGAGGCTTGCGTGTTCGAGGAGTCCGGGGTCTAATTGTAGATCACCAAATTTTTGGGTGCAAGATGTATACCCGAACACAGGGCATGAGAGTTTGATAGCGCCTATGCGGGAACCTGCGGTCATAAAATTGGCTAAGTATGGAAACGAACGACAGTTGGTCGGACCCATGATGTGAAGATATAGATGGATATAGAATTTCTCACTCCGCCACCCTGGGAACCCCCGAGCATAGATATGCGACTAAGTATAGAACCAAAAACGAATAATAGAGGGAAAGAAGAAAAGGGAAGAATGGGTAAATATAGAAGAGGAAAAGAAAGGGAGCAAAGAATTGTATGCCTCACACAACAACACTTAGTCTGATAATCATCAAGCGATAGAAACACATCAACTATGGGAAAAACAGTCTCAACCATGGAATATAACTGGAGCTCACCAAACCCTGGTTCAAGATAAAAGTGATGTTGTTTATATCTATCTCAACAAGCAATAGAAAAAATATATGAGTTGGCATACTTGTATGCAAGCATTCAGATGAAGTCATCGTAGGTAGAGTGAGGCTTGGGAGTTTGAGGAGTCCGGGGTCAAATTGTAGATTACCGAACTTTTGGGTACAAGATGTATACCCCGAACATGGGGCATGAGAGTTCGATGGCACCTACGCGGGAACCCACGGCCATAAAATTGGCTAAGTATGGTAACGAACGAAATTCGATCGAACTCGTGATGTGAAGATATAGATGGATATATAATTTCTCACTTTGCCACCTCGGGAACCCACCAGCATAGATATGTGACTAAGTATAGAACCAAAAACAGATAATAGAGGGGAAGAAGAAAAGATAAAAATAGGTAAGTATAAAAGAGGAAAAAGAAAGGCAACAAAGAACTGTATGCCTCACACAACAACACTTAGTCTGGTAATTATCAAGCGATAGAAACACATCAACTATGGGAAAAACATTCTCACCCATGAAATATAGTTGGAGCTCAACAGACCGTGGTTCAAGTTAAAAGAGATGTTGTTTATATCTATTTCAACAAGCAATAGACAAAATATATGACTTGGCATTCTTATATTCTAAATCATGACAAGCTTCAATATATTCAAGATGACCTGGGGTCGAATTGTAGATTACCGAAGTTTTGGGTGCAAGATGTATACCCCGAACACGGGGCATGAGAGTTCGATGGCGCCTACGCGGGAACCTGCGGCCATAAAATTGGCTAAGTATGGAAACAAACAACGATCAGTCGGACTCATGATGTGAAGATATAGATGGATATAGAATTTCTCACTCCGCCACATCGGGACCCCAAGAGATGTTTATATCTATTTCAAAAAGCAATAGACAAAATATATGACTTGGCATTCTTACATGCAAGCATATTCTAAAACATGACAAGCTTCAATATATGGAAGATGACCCGGGGTCGAATTGTAGATTGCTGAAGTTTTGGGTGCAAGATGTATACCTCGAACACAGGGCATGAGAGTTCGATGGTGCCTACACGAGAACCTGCAGGCATAAAATTGGCTAAGTATGGAAATGAACGACGGTCGGTCGGACTCGTGATGTGAATATATAGATGGATATAGAATTTATCACTCCACCACCCTAGGAACCCGCTAGCATAGATATGCGACTAAGTATAGAACCAAAAACGGATAATAGAGGGGAAGTAGAAAAGGGAAAAAATGGTAAGTATAGAAGAGGAAAAAGAAAGGAAACAAAGAACTGTATGCATCACACAACAACACTTAGTCTGATAATTATCAAGCGATAGAAACACATCAACTATGGGAAAAACATTCTCAACCATGAAATATAGCTAGAGCTCAACATACCTTGGTTCAAGTTAAAAGTGATGTTGTTTATATCTATTTCAACAAGAAATAGACAAAATATATGACTTTGCATTCTTACATGCAAGCATATTCTAAACCATGACAATCTTCAATATATGCACAAATTGGACAACATATGCAGATCATAGTTTTGTAACCATACCTCTTAGTCTTTGGACCCTTTACTATGATGGAGGTTTCACTTCTACTTGTCGATAGTTATTGTGAATTAAAAAACATGTGGTGTAAATGACATAAAGATATTTACCATGGCATAGCAGAATAAATAACTGCGGATATTTGTTTCGTAAACATAGCAAGATCGTAATCTATGAATCCTTACCTTCGACATTGTCACTGTGCCAATGTTTGTGACGGTTCACTGCTCATGCCCATGTCATTTCTGAAACAATGGATATGAACATGTGTATATTGTTCATACTCAATATGGATGTACATTAGGTATATGCATTGTATTTGTTGTGGCACCACTGTAGCCATACCTTTTGGAATATTGTACTCCAGCTTTCTCAGTTGTGGCACATAAGGCTCCATATTCGTGTTCAATTAGTCTGTTCTTTTTTCAATGTAGCAATATAGAGAATACAATGGACATGAAGACAAATTTCTATGTAGGAACACATGAAAAAAAGATGGAGTACAAATTTATTTATTTCAAGGTAGCGACACGGAAAATACAATTGACATAAAGATAAGTTAATATATAGGAAGATATGCAGTATCTAAAGAAAAAAAATAGAAGAGCTGCAAACCAGTGGAATAAGTATAGACAGAGTAAATGAAAAACAATTGGATATGGAATACAAGTAAAAATATGCATCTTTGTATGTATTCTTCTACCTTTCTGGTTAAGAGTTCTTTGCCTTGTCCAGTTTGCCTGTTTGTTTCAATGAAAGAAAGTACAAAACAAAATGAACATGAATGTAAGTTGATGTGTAAGGAAAAAACAAGGAATATGCACATACAGTAAATAAACCAGAATAAAAGGAATATAGTAACATATAGTGTTAGAAGAATGTACCGTTTTTTTTCTTCTTCATCCATGTATGTGTATATATAAAAAAATGTGTAAGAAAATTTTGTGTCCAAAATTAATTACAAACCAGGAAAACTAAGAAGTTAGATAACTTGGTTTTGTGCAACAAGCTAGACATATATGCTTTAAGACATAGAAATATGATTTTGCAATATGTTTGACGTATATTTCATAATTCAAGTGCAATACCAATTGTATCGTGATCAAATCAGTATGTGTCTAAGATAAAAACGTTGTATTGAGAAATGAACACATTCAACCATACATGGTCAATAAGTGCGTTTTGTACATGTTTTATCTTATCCAAAAGAAAACAGAGACTATATTTGTACATGTAGTTTTCCAATTCTTTTGTTCTGACATTATTTTGTAGCATGTCAATATTGAAGTCTCCTACAATGACAATGCTTTCGTTCAGATGCAAATCCTCCAATGCATTGGAAATAACATTTAGTATGTTGGAGAATGTTGCATGCAGAGCAACATAGAGATTCAGTATTGCAATTTCTGATCCATGGAGAATTACTTTTGCGAGCACCATCTCAAAATTGTTTTCTTCGAAATGCATATGCTCCAAAATTGTTACATGTTTTTTCATTAATATCATCACCCCATGGGTAATGTAACTCGATATGCAATTGTGATTTGGAAATTGCTTGTTTTGCATGCATAATGTCATGTATGTTTCCTGCAAGCATAGAATACTGGATTGCATTGTGTCATAGACATTGAGTATATCATCCATATGTGCATGTAGGCTGCGTGTGTTAAGTGAGAGAATTGATACAAATGAGTTTGTTTGTATGGATTGGTAATCATGCTATAGATGCCACTTTGCGGTAGTCCTAAGGTGTTGCATCTCAATATCAACTTTGTGTTTGACTTTGAAGTTATCTTTTGTAAGAGCACTTAGTAAATACAAGGAGTCTATACTTCTGACATGAGACAATGCTGTGTATACAAGTCCATGTATTCGAATTCCAGTAGGGTCAAATGCAACGCTATCAAGTGTTAGTCCTTGTGATCCATGGATTGTACGTGCACATGCAAGTTTAATTGGAAACTGTCTTCGAATCTTCAGTCGACCTGTCTTTGCCAATGTCGATACTAGTTTTGATATTCGTAAGATAAGTATCTAATAGCATGCAGTGTTTGAATTATATAGATAAGCCAACTTGTTTTCTTGCCGGTGGCCTATATGTGGTTCATGGAACTTAATCCAGAGGACATCGAGTTTTTCTGTTTTGGTATAGAATTTGAGTATTCCATCTGCACCATTTACCAAGCCATCCTATGAATCATAGTTGCAGGCATATATTTCAACCAACATGTTTAATTTCAAAACAAGTTGCAAAGGAAAAGTGGTTGTATGTTCATGATGTGGTACATTTCCATGGTTGTCTTCTTCGAGGTCAATTGAATTGATGATGATATCATCGCCACGCATGAGCGATATCATGTACTTGTTATGCATTGAAACATCCCTATTCATGTAGAACAGGTAAGGGAAGGTTGGGTTTGTTGGTGCAGGGCGCATGCACCTTGAATTGATATATGTTAAGTCATCATGTGTTTGGATGTTTGTCCGCATTCTATTCAGAATTGCAATAAATGTTTCATCTTTCTGGCGCAATGTAGTGTGTAATTCAAAGCATTTATATTGTCTTTCTAGAAGTCATGCATCACTGTTTTCATATTGATTGTAGGTTGTTCAAATATCAAATAATCTTGGATGGGTTGCGCCTGGTAAAGATCCCCAAAAAATATCATGTCAATGTTTCCAAAGTATTTGGTGTGCACATGTTTTATGTTTCTTAGTCAGTTGTCAATGGAATAAAAGAAGCAACTTCCAATCAAAGATGCCTCATCTATGAAGACATGTTGCAGTTCACCATAAATCTTAGACAAGGTATTTAACATTTCCTTGCTGAGTGGAAGAAATTGTGACTTGTTAAAAGGCATAAAAAATGAAGAGTGGACTATTGTTCCACCTGCATTATATGCAACTTTTCCTGTGTATGCAACTATTAGCCCCTTTGGTTTCATAGGATCAGAGGAATTTTTTGAATCATAGATTCGTATAAGCATTTGGAATAATGATTTCGTTGTGAATGTCTTGCCTGTTCCCGCCCCGCCTGTAAAGAACAAGTGCACATGAGTGTGCATGTTCAAGGATTTTTTAATTGCAATGTCCTTTAAAATTGCTTGCTTCTCTTGATTCAACAAACGTCTGACTCTGTGGTATTCATTATTTTCAATAAGGAAAGGATGTTTTGTAACTTGAAAGCCAATATTGATATGTTTTTCAATGTCAACTGCTCGAGGATGAGGCAAATCTGCTTGCAAGTCATAGGACTTGCAGAGAGTTCTAGTTGTTTTATGGTTTGTGAATGTCTCATCAACATTGTCAGGGTTTTATAGTTCATGAACTACACTTTCTAGATCCCCCCATGTTGGATTAACATTGTATGTAAATCTAGATTCATTGGTTTGTACTGTAGTCTCATAGGCAATATACACAACTTCCCATGTAGGGAAGTTATGTTTTAATGTGTTTTCATTTTGATCAAACAGAATGTATAACAATAGTTTTTCTCTACAATAGTTTTCATAGTCAGAATGTTTGTTGTATTTGACAAAGCGTATTACATAGGATTTTTTTCTTTTTGATATGGGTGCACCATTTTTTTTATAATGCAATATGAACTCTGCTAAGCAGATATGGTTAATAGGAGATGGAAGCCGGAGGTAATAATCAATAATAGAGCGACATAGTACATCCTATGAATTGTCAGGATCTTGTTCTAGCAAAGACGATGGTTTAAGCACAAATGTGCATTTCTCAAGTGGAGATGTGTTTATGAAGACACAATTCCTTGAACTACAATTGAGGGGCAGGGAAAGTGCAATGTGGTCTGCTTGTTGAGTAGACATTTTTTGAAGATTAAGTAATTCATTTCCAAGCATACATATCATTTGCATAGCATCAATATGACTTATTTCATGTTCTTTGCGTATTCTTCTGAATGCACTTGTCATAGATTTGTCAACCTTTGTCATATGCGAGGTACAATATGATGCTACAGCATATGCATTGTGGACATACTACGCATCTGTATTTGCATTCCACATAACTGGCATGTCCTTGGAGAAATTTTTGTTCCAAATATGGGAAAGTTTTTGTTTAAGGAAAACTGTTGGTTGTTTAAGTGTACATTGTATGGCTTGGATGTACTCATCTTCTGTTAGATTTAGCTCGGTCAAGAAGACATCAAATCTCATTAACTCATCAAAGTATCGTTGTTCTAAAAATGAAAACAAGGATTTAGATTTCTCAATGACAACATTGTCCTCTAAATTAAGTGGCTCTATTATTCTTGTTGTTCTCATTGGCGACACAGGGAAGTTGTATTTACAATGTGATTTTTTTCGTTTTTTACACCTTCTTGTATGATAATGTCTATGAAATTTGGTAAGTTCTGGATCCAAATGATCTATGTTGCATGTTATGTATTTGTCCACAAATTGCTCAATCTGTGAGTTGTTGTCATTTCCATAGACCAATGCACCCTCTATCCACAACAATGTGTGGTCATGCTCACTCCCCCTATTCTGGAATTCATTCACAAAAAAATAGTCTGATATTTTTCCGAAAAATGTTTCATCATGGCATATCAATTGCCTCAAATCATTTATTCTATGTCTATAGTAGTGAGTACATGTCATTGGGTATTTTCTTATGAGGTAGTCAATGTCATCATTTTCCACTATATCAGTTTGTTTTTTCCTTTTCCTGTTCCTATACAATGCAGACACCGTAGCCACCAACGGATCCCAACGATGCTCTACACTTGTAAATTTGATGACAAATGTTGGTGGTCCCAATTGTCGGATCATTGCAAAAATAGTTTTCTTGTTTTGTTGCAAATAATCAGGGGAGATGCGAATGTTTTTGAAATCTATGTATCCAATATCAGATTTCAGGATTTTTTCTAGGTTTGCTTTGTACTTGACATCTTTGGCCAATAACTTTCTTCCTTGTAGCCGGCCTTTTCTTATTCACACCCACATGCAAGACATAACTTGCTCAATTATTATGTGCATTGTTTTGAAAAACAGATTTGTTATGTGATAGGAGAAGTCACCGCTTGAATGTAGCAGTTACCATTGAACTATTTTATGGTAGCTGAATCGTTCCGTAATGTCACTACAATGTGGATCTCCATAGAACAGTGTTGGGAAGTTCATTTCCTCAGCAAAATTTTCCTTGAATATTCCAACTGGACGTTGCCCCTCAACAGGTGCAATTTCGACAATCTTGTCTTGCAAGTCACGAATGTGTTGTGAGTCAGTGAATCCATGTATCAATGTTTCAACAGGTCTTTCATTCTCCGATTCATTGCTTGTATCAAATTCACTAGAAGTCTCGAGAGTTTGTGCAGAGCTGTCATCCCCTTCTCCAAAAACATTGTTCTAGTTCTCATTTATACAAATGTTTTGTGCTTTGTACAAGGCCCTAGAACATAATTCTTTTAATGATTTCATGACAAAATGCACACACACTTTACCTATCTAATATGCATTCTTGTATTGCAAGTGTCTTTTGACAGCTACAACAATTGTCATTGTATCGCTAATGAATTGTGGCAAGGATTTTTGTACAACATTTAGTTGGACATGCACATTAATAATTGATTTTGTTAATCCCATTTGGGCTCATTTATAGCCCCATGGTCTGATTTGTGAAAATGCAATTCGCAGAGACACAAGTCTCTCTTCAAGTTCTATAAGTGTACTTAGATCTCGTAGTGGTGTATTACATATTATTTGGTCAGGCATTGCAAAGTGTGGCAATTTTCCATTTTCAAGTGATCGTTTGCATGGAAGAAAAATATTGCCACTGGAAAATGTTCTATCATTTAGTGTCAAGCCGAGGTATTCTTCTTCTAAATCAGGCGTGAAAGACTTAGTGTTTTTTGTGAAATTCAATTGATCACAAATTGCACATGCAATGGAAGGAGTGGCTTTAATTTGTTTCATATAGATTTGTTTTGCATCTTTCTTCTCACGTATGACCTTTTTCAAGTTGTGATAAGTTAGTCTACACTTTTTGTTTAAGATATATATGGCCTCATCACAACTGGGACAAGTTTCATTCTCATTAAATAGCATGTGACGCTTATGCAGATTCAATGCGGTTTGGGTGGCATGGATAGTGGACCCTAAACTAGTAGTATTTCTCATCAAAGGTTCATAATGGATATGTGGCGTATCTGTTTTCAACGAGATGATGTCAATTGTTTGATCATAGTTTGAATCAATACAATAGGAATGGATAGTACCATCCGACAGGACCAACCAGACCTGGATATTTACTCTGAATATGATAGATAGCCATTGCAAACAGAATATGCCACCCTCTACATTTCCTTTCTCATATGGCAGTGTCATGCTTACAAGGTATTGTTGCCAACTTCCAATTATCGACATACTTTCTAGGAGATATGGTAAAAGGTGTTGATGCAAGCAGCTAAAAGCCTGTTAGCTACCTCCTATAATTGCATTGCAAAAGGATTATATAGTGTAAAGCCGCAACAAATGCACATCAAACTTTTTTGCTACCAAATAGCAAATTGCATTGAACAGACTATCTCCACTACTAGATGCAATAGTTGTCGCTATGTGCAATCCATGGGAGTGTATATGATGCATAATTCATTTCCAATGCGATTCAAGGTCTTTGCAAATGAGGGACAAGTAAATATGAGATCCTCCAAGATTTAATATGGATAATTTTATATAGAGTAGTGGTTCATAATGACCATTGGCAGGATTGACATCATGGAACAAGATGCAATATGGATCGCTAGATGTAGTTTTGTTGAATAATAGATATCTTGTTTTTCTTGTCAATGACCATATTCTAATTGATATATTCAACCACTTGGACAACCACCATTTACAAAATGTATCTCCCCAAAGTCCCCTCTCATGTGCAGGCAGAATTGCAGATACAGACAACCACATCTTTGAAAAATATGTAGTAACATCATATATTCCATGTAACTGGCAAAGAAAATCAGACGCCAATTCATATTGATACGAATCCAATGCCTCAGTGTTGTTATTTTCTAAACAACCCAAGAAATAATCTATCAATCCACTGCGTAGGTCAGTCGAGAAATAACGAAAATGCAATAGAACTTGAAATGCATCGAAGAGGCAATCTCCTATAGTATACGAGAATACATCCAATCTAAAAATCCCATTTCTATGCAATACCTGGTCAATGCTGTCATGTACAATGGAGTCTATATCTATTTCATAGGACTCAACATCTATTACTTGCTTCATCTCTTAAGTTTTGATTTTCAAGATGTTTCTTAGCTATATTCAGATAACATGCAAATAGAGAAAAAAAGAAAAAAAGAAAACTATAAGTGCGGAATTGCATACCAATTCCGCTATGTATCCTTCAACCTTCTTTCTTTGAAATTCAACCCCCCTAGTCGCTACACCATATGACAAACAAACAAACGTAAAGTGAACAATGAACCAAACAGAAGAGACAACACAAATGCAATAACATTATAAATTTGCTCAGCACAAAGATCGAGTATTCGAGGCATATCATTAATAATTACTTTAAATTTCCGCTTATTAATGCCAATCATGTCCTTGAAATTTCCGCGTATTAATGCCAATCTTTTCGAACATCTGTGGTGAGATGTCACTAGTAAAAGCATAATTAATGTGCATTGGGAAGGGGTGAAGGTGGCCTGGATGGAGGGGAGTGAAAAATGCTTTGATACTTTTGTGAACGTGGGAGTCCATGAACCCGCAAAACTTTGAAGAATCGACTAAGTATGGAAAGGCAGGGCGGTCAGACAGAGTCATTGTAGGTAGAGTGAGGCTTGCAAATTCGAGTAGTTCGTGGTCGAATTGTAGATCACCCAAGTTTTGGGTGCAAGATGTATACTCCGAACACGGGGCATGAGAGTTCGATAACACCTACTCGGGAACCTGCGGCCATAAAATTGGCCAAGTAAGGAAATGAACGATGGTCGGTCAAACTCATGATGTCAATATATAGATGGATATATAATTTCTTAGTTTGCCACCCAGGAACCCGCGAGCATAGAAATGTGACTAAGTATAGAAGAGGAAAAAGAAAGGGAGCAAAGAACTTTATGCCTCACATAACAACACTTAGTCTGATAATTACCAAGCGATAGAAACACATCAACTATGGGAAAAACATTCTCAACCATGAAATATAGCTGGAGCTCAACAGACCCTGGTTGAAGTCCAAGGGGATGTTGTTTATATCTATTTCAACAAGCTCGTAGATAGAGTGTGGCTTGCGAATTCAAGGAGCCTAGGGTCGAATTGTAGATCACCAAAGTTTTGGCTGCAAGATGTATACCCCGAACACGGGGCATGAGAGTTCGATAGGGCCTAGCCAGGAACCCATAGGCATAAAATTGGCTAAGTATGGAAACGAACAACGGTCGGTCAAACTCGTGATGTGAAGATATAGATGGATATAGAATTTCTGACTTTGCAACCCTAGGAACCCGTGAGCATAGATATGCGACTAGGTATAGAACCATTAATGGATAATAGAGGGGAAGAAGAAAAGGGAAAAACGGGCAAGTATAGAAGAGGAAAAAGAAAGGGAGTAAAAAACTTTATGTGTCACACAACAACACTTGGTCTTAAGTATTGAAAGGCGGGGTGGTCAGACGAAGTTATCATAGGTAGAGTGAGGCTTGCATGTTCGAGGAGTCCAGGGTCGAATTGTAGATCACCAATTTTTTGGGTGCAAGATGTATACCCGAACATGGGGCATGAGAGTTCAATAGCGCCTACGTGGGAACCCGCGGTCATAAAATTGGCTAAGTATGGAAATGAACGGCGGTCGGTCGGACCCGTGATGTGAAGATATAGATGGATATAGAATTTCTCACTCCACCACCCTGGGAACCCCCGAGCATAGATATGCGACTAAGTATAGAACCAAAAACGGATAATAGAGGAAAAGAAGAAAAGGGAAGAACGGGTAAGTATAGAAGAGGAAAAGAAAGGGAGCAAAGAATTGTATGCCTCACACAACAACAATTAGTCTGATAATCATCAAGCGATAGAAACACATCAACTATGGGAAAAACAGTCTCAACCATGGAATATAATTGGAGCTCACCAAACCATGGTTCAAGATAAAAGTGATGTTGTTTATATCTATCTCAACAAGCAATAGAAAAAATATATGAGTTGGCATACTTGTATGCAAGCATTCAGACGAAGTCATCATAGGTAGAGTGAGGCTTGGAAGTTTGAGGAGTCCGGGGTCGAATTGTAGATTACCGAAATTTTGGGTACAAGATGTATACCCCGAACACGGGGCATGAGAGTTCGATGGCGCCTACGCGGGAACCTGCGACCATAAAATTGGCTAAGTATGGTAACGAACAGAATTCGGTCGAACTCGTGATGTGAAGATATATATGGATATAGAATTTCTCACTTCGCCACCTTGGGAACCCACCAGCATAGATATGCGACTAAGTATAGAACCAAAAACAGATAATAGAGGGGAAGAAGAAAAGGGAAAAACAGGTAAGTATAAAAGAGGAAAAAGAAAGGCAACAAAGAACTGTATGCCTCACACAACAACACTTAGTTTGATAATTATCAAGCGATAGAAACACATCAACTATGGGAAAAACATTCTCACCCATGAAATATAGTTGGAGCTCAACAGACCGTGGTTCAAGTTAAAAGAGATGTTGTTTATATCTATTTCAACAAGCAATAGACAAAATATATGACTTGGCATTCTTACATGCAAGCATATTCTAAAACATGACAAGCTTCAATATATGCAAGATGACCCGGGGTCGAATTGTAGATTACCAAAGTTTTGGGTGCAAGATGTATACCCCAAACACGGGGCATGAGAGTTCGATGGTGCCTACGTGGGAACCCACGGCCATAAAATTGGCTAAGTATGGAAACGAACAATGATCGGTCGAACTCATGATGTGAAGATATAGATGGATATAGAATTTCTCACTCCGCCACCCCAGGAACCCAACAGATGTTGTTTATATCTATTTCAAAAAGCAATAGACAAAATACATGACTTGGCATTCTTACATGCAAGCATATTCTAAAACATGACAAGCTTCAATATATGGAAGATGACCCAGGGTCGAATTGTAGATTGCCGAAGTTTTGGGTGCAAGATGTATACCCCGAACATGGGGCATGAGAGTTCGATGGTGCCTACGCGAGAACCTGCGGCCATAAAATTGGCTAAGTATGGAAACGAACGACGGTCGATCGGACTCGTGATGTGAAGATATATATGGATATAGAATTTATCACTCCACCACCCCAGGAACCCACTAGCATAGATATGCGACTAAGTATAGAACTAGAAACAGATAATAGAGGGGAAGTAGAAAAGGGAAAAAATGGTAAGTATAGAAGAGGAAAAAGAAAGGAAACAAAAAACTGTATGCATCACACAACAACACTTAGTCTGATAATTATCAAGTGATAGAAACACATCAACTATGGGAAAAACATTCTCAACCATGAAATATAGCTAGAGCTCAACATACCTTGGTTCAAGTTAAAAGTGATGTTATTTATATCTATTTCAACAAGCAATAGACAAAATATATGACTTTGCATTCTTACATGCAAGCATATTCTAAACCATGACAATCTTCAATATATGCACAAATTGGACAACATATGCAGATCATAGTTTTTTAACCATACCTCTTAGTCTCTGGACCTTGTACTGTGATGGAGCTTTCACTTCTACTTGTCGATAGTTCTTGTGAACTAAAAAACATGTGGTGTAAACGACATAAACATATTTACCATGGCATAGCAGAATAAATAACTATGGATATTTGTTTCGTAAACATAGCAGATCGTAATCTATGAATCCTTACCTTCGACATTGTCGTTGTGTTGATGTTTGCGACGGTTCACTGCTCATGCCCATGTCATTTCTGAAACAATGGATATGAACATGTATATATTGTTCATACTTGATATGAATGTACATTAGGCATACACATTGTATTTGTTGTGGCACCACTGTAGCCATACCTTTTGAAAGATTGTACTCCATCTTTCTCAGCTGTGGCACATAAGGCTCCATATTCGTGTTCAATTAGTCCGTTCTTTTTTCAATGTAGCAATACAGAGAATACAATGGACATGAAGGCAAATTGCTATGTAGGAACACATGAAAAAAAGATGGAGTACAAATTTATTTATTTCAAGGTAGCAACACAGAAAATACAATTGACATAAAGATAAGTTAATATACAGGAAGATATGCAATATCTAAGGAAAAAAATAGAAGAGCTGCAAACCAGTGGTATAAGTATAGACATAGTAAATGAAAAACAATTGGATATGGAATACAGGTAAAAATATGCACCTTTGTATGTATTCTTCTACATTTCTGGTTAAGAGTTCTTTGCCTTGTCCAGTTTTCTTGTTTGTTTCAATGAAAAAAAGTACAAAACAAAATGAACATGAACGTAAGTTGATATGTAAGGAAAAAACAAGGAATATGCACATACAGTAAATAAACCAAAATAAAAGGAATATAGTAACATATAGTGTTAGAAGAATGTACCGTTTTTTTTCTTCTTCATCCATGTATGGGTATATATAAAAAATTGTGTAAGAAAATTTTGTGTCCAAAATTAATTACAAACCAGGAAAAACTAAGAAGTTGGATAACTTGGTTTTGTGCAACAAGCTAGACATATATGCTTTGAGACATAGAAATATGATTTTGCAATATGTTTGATGTATATTTTATAATTCAAGTGCAATACCAATTGTATCGTGATCAAATCAGTATGTGTCTAAGATAAAGACGTTGTATTGAGAAATGAGCACATTCAACCATACATGGTCAATAAGTGCGTTTTGTACATGTTTTATCTTATCCAAAAGAAAACAGAGACTATATTTGCACATGTAGTTTTCCAATTCTTTTGTTCTGGCATTATTTTGTAGCATGTCAATATTGAAGTCTCCTACAATGACAATGCTTTCATTCAGATGCAAATGCTCTAATGCATTGGAAATAACATTTAGTATGTTGGAGAATGTTGCATGCAGAGCAACATAGAGATTCAATATTGCAATTTCTGATCCATGGAAAATTACTTTTGCGAGCACCATCTCAACATTGTTTTCTTCGAAATGCATATGCTTCAAAATTGTTACATGGTTTTTCATTAATATCATCACCCCATGGGTAATGTAACTCGATATGCAATTGTGATTTGGAAATTGCTTGTTTTGCATGCATAATGCCATGTATGTTTCCTGCAAGCATAGAATACCGGATTGCATTGTGTCATAGACATTGAGTATATCATCCATATGTGCATGTAGGCTGTGTGTGTTAAGTGAGAGAATTGATACAAATGAGTTTGTTTGTATGGATTGGTAATCATACTATAGATGCCACTTTGCAGTATGCCTAAGGTGTTGCATCTCAATATCAACTTTGTGTTTGACTTTGAAGTTATCTTTTGTAAGAGCACTTAGTAAATACAAGGAGTCTATACTTCTGACATGGGACAATGCTGTGTATACAAGTCCATGTATTTGAATTCCAGTAGGGTCAAATGCAACGCTATCAAGTGTTAGTCCTTGTGATCTATGGACCGTACGTGCACATGCAAGTTTAATTGGAAACTGTTTTCGAATCTTCAGTCGACCTGTCTTTGCCAATGTCGATACTGGTTTTGATATTTGTAAGATAAGTGTCTAATAGCATACAGTGTTTGAATTATATAGATAAGCCAACTTGTTTCCTTGCCGGTGGCCTATATGTGGTTCATGGAACTTAATCCATAGGACATCAAGTTTTTCTATTTTTGGTATAGCATTTGAGTATTCCATCTGCACCATTTACCAAGCCATCCTATGAATCATAGTTGTAGGCATATATTTCAACCAACATGTCTAATTTCAAAACAAGTTGCAAAGGAAAAGTGGTTGTATGTTCATGACGTGGTACATTTCCATGGTTGTCTTCTTCGAGGTCAATTGAATTGATGATGATATCATCGCCATGCATGAGCGATATCATGTACTTGTTATGCATTGCAACATCCCTATTCATGTAGAACAGGTAAGGGAAGGTTGGGTTTGTTGGTGCAGGGCGCATGCACCTTGAATTGATATATGTTAAGTCATCATGTGTTTGGCTGTTTGTCCGCATTCTATTCAGAATTGCAATAAATGTTTCATCTGTCTGGTGCATTGTAGTGTGTAATTCAAAGCATTTATATTGTCTTTCCAGAAGTCATGCGTCACTGTTTTCATATTGACTGTAGGTTGTTCAAATATCAAAGAATCTTGATGGGTTGCGCTTGGTAAAGATCCCCAAAAAATATCATGTCAATGTTTCCAAAGTATTTGGTGTGCACATGTTTTATGTTTCTCAGTCAGTTGTCAATGGAATAAAAGAAGCAACTTCCAATCAAAGATGCCTCATCTATGAAGACATGTTGCAGTTCACCATAAAGCTTAGACAAGGTATCTAACATTTCCTTGCTGAGTGGAAGAAACTGTGACTTGTTAAAAGGCATAAAAAATGAAGAGTGGACTATTGTTCCACCTGCATTATATGCAACTATTAGCCCCTTTGGTTTCATAGGATCAGAGGAATTGTTTGAATCACAGATTCGTATAAGCATTTGGAATAATGATTTCGTTGTGAATGTCTTGCCTGTTCCTTCCCCGCCTGTAAAGAACAAGTGCACATGAGTGTTCATGTTCAAGCGTTTTTTAATTGCAATGTCCTTTAAAATTGCTTGCTTCTCTTGATTCAACAAACGTCTAACTCTGTGGTATTCGTTATTTTCAATAAGGAAAGGATGTTTTGTAACTTGAAAGCCAATATTGATACGTTTTTCAATGTCAACTGCTCGAGGACGAAGCGAATCTTCTTGCAAGTCATAGGACTTGCAGAGAGTTCTAGTTATTTTATGGTTTGTGAATGTCTCAGCAACATTGTCAAGGTTTTATAGTTCATGAACTACACTTTCTAGATCACCCCATGTTGGATTAACATTGTATGTAAATCTAGATTCATTGGTTTGTACTGTAGTCTCATAGGCAATATACACAACTTCACATGTAGGGAAGTTATGTTTTAATGTGTTTTCATTTTGATCAAACAAAATGTATAACAATAGTTTTTCTCTACAATAGTTTTCATCGTCAGTATGTTTGTTGTATTTGACAAAGCGTATTACATAGGGTTTTTTTCTTTTTGATATGGGTGCACCATTTTTTTTATAATGCAATATGAACTCTGCTAAGCATATATGCTTAATAGGAGATGGAAGCCGGAGGTAATAATCAATAATAGAGCGACATAGTACATCCTATGAATTGTCAGGATCTTGTTCTAGAAAAGCCGATGGTTTAAGCACAAATGTGCATTTCTCAAGTGGAGATGTGTTTATGAAGACACAATTCCTTGAACTACAATTGAGGGGCAGGGAAAGTGCAATGTGGTCTGCTTGTTGAGCAGACATTTGTTGAAGATTAAGTAATGCATTTCCAAGCGTACATATCATTTGCATATCATCAATATGACTTATTTCATGTTCTTTGCGTATTCTTCTGAATGCACTTGTCATAGATTTGTCAACCTTTGTCATATGCGAGGTACAGTATGATGCTGCAACATATGCATTGCGGACATACTGTGCATCTGTATTTGCATTCCACATAACTGGCATGTCCTTGGAGAAATTTTTGTTCCAAATATGGGAAAGTTTTCGTTTAAGGAAAACTGTTGGTTGTTTAAGTGTACATTGTATGGCTTGGATGTACTCATCTTCTGTTAGATTTAGCTCGGTCAAGAAGTCGTCAAATCTCATTAACTCATCAAAGTATTGTTGTTCTAAAAATGAAAACAAGGATTTAGATTTCTCAATGACAACATTGTCCTCTAAACTAAGTGGCTCTATTATTCTTATTGTTCTCATTGGCGGCATAGGGAAGTTGTATCTACAATGTGATTTTTTTCGTTTTTTACAGCTTCTTGTATGATAATGTCTATGAAATTTGGCAAGTTCTGGATCCAAATGATCTATGTTGCATGTTATGTATTTGTCCACAAATTTCTCAATCTGTGAGTTGTTGACATTTCCATAGACCGATGCACCCTCTATCCACAACAATGTGTGGTCATGCTCACTCCCCCTATTCTGGAACTCATTCACAAAAAAATAGTCTGATATTTTCCCGAAAAACGTTTCATCATGGCATATCAATTGCCTCAAATCATTTATTCTATGTCTATAGTAGCGAGTACATGTCATTGGGTCTTTTCTTATGAGGTAGTCAATGCCATCATTTTCCACTATATCAGTTTGTTTTTTCCTTTTCCTATTCCTATACAATGCAGACACCGTAGCCACCAATGGATCCCAACGATGCTCTACACTTGTAAATGTGATGACAAATGTTGGCGGTCCCAGTTGTCGGATCATTGCAAAAATAGTTTTCTTGTTTTGTTGCAAATAATGAGGGGAGATGCGAATGTTTTTGAAATCTATGTATCCAATATCAGATTTCAAGATTTTTTCTAGGTTTGCTTTGTACTTGACATCTTTGGCCAATAACTTTCTTCCTTGTAGCCGAACTTTTCTTAGTCGCACCCACATGCAAGACAACACTTGCTCAATTATTATGTGCATTGTTTTGAAAAACAGATTTGTTATGTGATAGGAGAAGTCACCGCTTGAATGTAGCAGTTTCCATCGAACTATTTTATGGTATATGAATCGTTCCGTAATGTCGCTGCGACGTGGATCTCCATAAAACAGTGTTGGAAAGTTCATTTCCTCAGCAATTTTTTCCTTGAATATTCCAAGTGGATGTTGCCCCTCAACAGGTGCAATTTCGACAATCTTGTCTTGCAAGTCASGAATGTGTTGTGAGTCAGTGAATCCATGTATCAATGTTTCAACAGGTCTTTCATTCTCCGATTCATTGCTTGTATCAAATTCACTAGAAGTCTCGAGAGTTTGTGCAGAGCTGTCATCCCCTTCTCCAAAAACATTGTTCTAGTTCTCATTTATACAAATGTTTTGTGCTTTGTACAAGGCCCTGAAACATAATTCTTTTAATGATTTCATGAMAACATGCACACACACTTTACCTGTCTGGTATGCATTCTTGTATTGCAAGTGTCTTTTGAGAGCTACAACAATTGTCATTGTATCGCTAATGAATTGTGGCAAGGATTTTTGTACAACATCTAGTTGGACAGGCACATTAATAATTGATCCTGTTAATCCCATTTGGGCTCATTTATAGCCCCATGGTCTGATTTGGGAAAATGTAATTCGCAGAGACACAAGTCTCTCTTCAAGTTCTATAAGTGTACTTACATCTGGTAGTGGTGTATTACATATTATTTGGTCAGGCATTGCAAAGTGTGGCAATTTTCCATTTTCAAGTGATCGTTTGCATGGAAGAAAAATATTGCCACTGGAAAATATTCTATCATTTAGTGTCAAGCCGAGGTCATCTTCTTCCAAATAAGGCGTGAAAGACTTAGTGTTTTTTGTGAAATTCAATTGATCACAAATTGCACATGCAATGGAAGGAGTGGCTTTAATTTGTTTCATATAGATCTGTTTTGCATCTTTCTTCTCACGTATGACCTTTTTCAAGTTGTGATAAGTTAGTCTACGCTTTTTGTTTAAGATATATATGGCCTCATCACAACTGGGACAAGTTTCATTCTCATTAAATAGCATGCGATGCTTTGCAGATTCGATGCGGTTTGGGTGGCATGGATAGTGCACCCTAAACTAGTAGTATTTCTCATCAAAGGTTCATAATGGATATGTGCCGTATCTGTTTTCAATGAGATGATGTCAATTGTTCGATCGTAGTTTGAATCAATACAATAGGAATGGATAGTACCATCCGACAGGACCAACCAGACCTGGATATTTACTCTGAATATGATAGATAGCCATTGCAAACAGAATATGCCACCCTCTACATTTCCTTTCTCATATGGCAGTGCCATGTTTACAAGGTATTGTTGCCAACTTCCAATTATCGACATACTTTCTAGGAGATATGGTAAAAGGTGTTGATGCAAGCAACTAAAAGCCTATTAGCTACTGCCTATAATTGCATTGCAAAAGGATTGTATAGTGTAAAGCCACAACGACTGCACATCAAACTTTGTTGCTACCAAATAGCAAATTGCATTGAACATACTATCTCCATAACTAGATGCAACAGTTGTCGCTATGTGCAATCCATGGGAGTGTATATGATGCATAATTCGTTTCCAATGCGATTCAAGGTCTTTGCAAATGAGGGACAAGTAAATATGAGGTCCTCCAAGATTTCATATGGATAATTTTATATAGAGTAGTGGTTCATAATGACCATTGGCAGGATTGACATCATGGAACAAGATGCAATATGGATCGCTAGATGCAGTTTTGTTGAATAATAGATATCTTGTTTTTCTTGTCAATGACCATATTCCAATTGATATATTCAACCACTTGGACAACCACCATTTACAAAATGTATCTCCCCAAAGTCCCCTCTCATGTGCAGGCAGAATTGCAGATACAGACAACCACATCTTTGAAAAATATGTAGTAACATCATGTATTCCATGCAACTGGCAAAGAAAATCAGACGCCAATTTGTATTGATATGAATCCAATGCCTCAACGTCGTTATTTTCTAAACAACCCAAGAAATAATCTATCAATCCACTGCGTAGGTTGGTCGAGGAATAACAGAAATGCAATAGAACTTGAAATGCATCGAAGAGGCAATCTCCTACAGTATACGAGAATACATCCAATCTAAAAATCCCATTGCTATGCAATACTTGGTGAATGCTATCATGTACAATGGAGTCTGTATCTATTTCATAGGACTCAACATCTATTACTTGCTTCATCTCTTAAGTTTTGGTTTTCAAGATGTTTCTTAGCTATATTCAGATAACATGCAAATAGAGAAAAAAAGAAAAAAATAAAACTATAAGTGCGGAATTGCATACCAATTCCGCTATGTATCCTTCAACCTTCTTCCTGTGAAATTCAACCCCCCTAGTTGCTACACCATATGACAAAAAAACAAACGTACAATGAACAATGAACCAAACAAAAGAGACAACATAAATGAAATAACACTATAAATTTGCTCAGCACAAAGATCGAGTATTTGAGGCATATCATTTTTGAACCTATTCCACACGTGCATCCCATATGCGTTTTAGTTGCAGAAGATTCTTTGCAAGACATAAAGGACAACATAAAACCAACATGTGGACGTGGTTTTTGATTCATAGAATAAAAACATTCCCTGTCACAAGGTCCTGGCAGATGCTTTCTCCGTAATGATAACTTTGAATTCGTTTTCTAAACCCCTTTGCATTTCTATTTTCAAAAGAGCTAGGACACGACATCCAGGACGTGGAAGTTGGAATATGTGATTGGAAGGGAAGAACCTGGAAAAAATGCACCAAACGTATGGTTTCCAGGAACAAAAAATATGAGGAGAACATTCGATTTCCTTTTTTATATTTCATTGTGGCTGCAACAGATGTGGGTTCTATGTCCAACATTAACATTCAATTGGGAACACGACGTTTGGGAAGGGAACAGACTGGGAAAAATGCACCAAATGTATGGTTTTTAGGACCAGAAAAAATGAGGAGAAAAATTGATTTTATTTTTTATATATCACTATGGCTGTGATAGAGGTGGGTTCTATATAGAACATTCACGTTCAATAACAAGGACAAGACATCAACAGACGACTGTTTCTCTGGTCTTCGCAGTCACACAGAAATATGTTATGCAACAAGATTTTGACCCAGGGATTCCTAGTATTGAAAATTCTTGCTTGCAAGCTGCAAATAGTAAACAACAAATAAGGAATAACAATGAAACCATGGCTCCAAAAATTACCCGTGAACGAGGAACGACATAAGCACAACTCCAAACTACGCAAATTGCAACAACATGTCCAACTGTAGATGCAGGACCCCAACCTTGCAAAGTTGAAGCAAATAAGAGCAACCAACAACCAACAAACCAGTGAACAAGCACCAAGAGGTCCAACTGCAACTGTAGGACCTCAACTTTGCAAATCTGAATCAACCAACAACAAGAAGCATTGAACGAACCAACGAGCAAGCATCAAGCAGTGAACCAGTAACATCGATGAAGAACAATATTGCCCAAATTCACTGCAAAGAAGACTATATCAAAAAATCGAAGGAAACTGTATTGTAACATACTTGTTGAGTAAACATTTAAGGTTGTGAGGCCTATTAGGTAAACACTTAAGGCTGTCAGAACTGTCGAAGGGCCTCGCGCTGTGCAAACATTTAAGAAAGAATGCAGTGTGGCAGGCCTATTTACGTACGCAATAATAAATAAAAATAAATAATAATAATAATAACAATAGTTCGAACAATGGAGACTATGCAATTTGTTTTTACTCAGAGGACAAAGAATATGAAGTCAACTAATAAAAAACTGACTATCTATGCTCAAAACTTTGGATATCTAAACATTTCAATATGAATAATACAAATTCAAAAAGACAGTAGATGATAAAAAATTTGGATATGCCAACATATAAAACATTGGGAATAACGAAGCTGGAAATAAGACTTCTAATCTATTATCCAATGAGATCAAGACATATAAGGGTTTTTTTATTATATAAAAAATAATGTTTTTAGTTCTCTAGTTTGAACAATAGAGATTATGCAAAAATTTGTAGTCAAACGACAAACTAATATAAAATCAATGAATTATCGATCGCTATAGTCCCTCTACACCTTCGGCAGGTACTAATCAGGTAAATTTTAAAAAAAATATAAGAACAACAAAAAAACATTATTATGTATCTATGATTTTTTTTATTCGTTAAAATTGGTAATTAAAAATATAATAACATGATAATAAATGTGATAAATTACATATAAACTAATAAAACTTTATGTAACTATGTTTATTTATTTATTTTTTCCATTGGTTAAAATTGGTATTTAAAAAAAATAGAATATTGATGTTTTGTGATTTAAATCAATTTAAAACAAAGGTTATATGGCAGTTTAGTCCTTGCTAAGTAAATTTGGAAATGGAGTGTATGTAGATGAGATCATTGAACTAACTAGAGTGTCCCAACATTTGTCATTTTATTATAAAACCATTGTCAATTTGCTATAGTTATTATTTGTCTTTATTAAAGTAAAATTCAAAATCATTATTAAAAGGGATATATATATATATATAATTTTTTTTTTCATCTTTAAATATATTTTTCCTAATTTATATTTCTTTTTAAAATTACTATTAAAAAGAAATTACACATATGTCATCATATTTAATTATATGGTAGTACACTTTGCATTAATGATAAGAGAAATCTTTAAAATCTAGAAAAACATAAATGCAATAATAATGAAATAAATGGATAGTAATAATGAGAGAACACATGACATTTTTAAGTTTTTTCTTAATTTTTAATATAAAAGGTACTAGGTACTTATAACCAAGTTTATTGATTATGTGATTAATTTCAAATATTGAAATACTTGAAACAATAAGACTTAAAATATATTAACCAATTATAAATAAGAAAAACAAATATTTTTATTGTATCAAAAAATATATATTTGTTTTCTTAAGTTAAACATTACACTTCACACACAAATTTAAAATACAAGGCAAATTAATGTCAAATCAATAGCAAACTCATTGCTACAACATGGTCTAATAAGGTAAAATATTTAGAAGCATTCTTCCATCATATAAAATACATAATAAAATAAACTTTATTTTTACTTCAAATTTTTATCCATTCTTCAAAACAAACTCTATTGAAATTTTTGCCACATTCTTTAAATGTGTATTAAAATATCTATTTATAAAAATTAACTTATAACAAATATTTATTTATAACAAATTCAAAACAAATGCGGTAGTCTAAACGTTCTATGAAATGATTATTTTTTGACGAATTTTTTGGAGGACATTTTCCTGAAATCCTACAAGAAATTGTTAGATCCACATATTTGAGTGATTATTTCTATATAATCCGAGAGCCCAAGGGTTTTTTAAACATGCCGAGTCCATTTCTGCATTCTGAAATGGATTTTAAACAACAAAAAATAGTGATTTTGTGGTCGCTGGATTTCAACTAAAAAACTATTTCCTAGAACAGTTAAACAAAATAAACATCAAAATAATAAATTTAAAAGCTTATTTAATCAGAAAATAATAAAAGGCATGGTTGTGAAGGAGTACATAATTCTGACAGACATGACATGTTGTGTAGCAGGTTGGATATTGCTCGCCTGACAGGAACACTCCAATTTAAAAGCGAACCATCGAATGCTTGAACCTAAGGCCGAGCGACTTCAGTGAAAATTGCCTGGGTAATGACATGCTTCTTGGGAAAACCCATCCATATCATATGACTGACAAAATCCTTGCCATCATCCTTAACTGTAGCACACATAATGATCCGTCCCTGCTCTCTACAATCCAATCCTCGCCAATGATGACACGATTAGGAGAAAGGAGCAGGAGGCCATCCCCAAAAGAAATAAAGCACTCATATTCATGACCCTCACACTGTTCCCATCCAATCTCACCTTGAACAACACGCCCTCCCAACTGTGAATGGTCAGCAGGAAGCCATCCAGACGGAACACGATTCCGTTCATCCCCACCACCATGTTGAAGTGGTCCAAGAAACTATTAGCCACCATGCTGAAGTACTAGGCCAAGAAGCTCCACAATGATAATGGGTTTCTTGTATGAGTGTTGAATACCATGATGAAGTATTCTAGAAAACCAAGGTCATGGTCATGGGTTCCTTGTATAAGTGTTGACTACCAAAAACCAAGGTTGATTCTTAAATAATTACTAGCTCAATGAATTGCTGATTATTATGCTCCAAATGGCCACCAAGATTAAGTGGATCCAAATAAAGAGAATGATCCATGTCCAAAAAAGATCATCCACATAGCTACAAAAGGTGGATTATGGATATGGCAAGAATACTACCACTGGAAAATATACAAGTTGAAAAGTGGTAGTCATGATTGGTTTATCATATCCCTTGATGATATTCTGTACATAATTTGGAATGGAGTCATCAAATAGAAAGTCAAAGTAATTGTCTTCCCATAAATGACCACTGTTCATAAACCATTCCTCTCAAACCTCCTCTAAATCACACCACTCATATATCTCTCTTATATAAGTTGCAATCTTTGGATTTGTTCATAGGCTTCCTGTTATTTATATACTCACTCGATAGTCCATATAGAGTTGCACTATGCAAACGGATTTAGGGTGTGAAATGTCTTTTACTTCCAAGAATCATTGTTTCATATGCTCTTCATAATCCATAGTTTATTCAAGAAAACTTATGCAAAGAGTTTCTTCCACAAATTCGCATTTGCCACATAATTTTCATAAATGTCATTGGATACTTGAGGGGGACTAATATCCTTGTAAAATGGCATAAGTGAGTGTAAGTATGAGAGCTAGGGTTTTAAGGGTGAAAATTTGTAAGGGTTATAGCTTAATCAATATTGATAAAAAATATATCATATAATATACCAAATCAAATCTCCAAAAATCTTCTTTTCAATGGTTGGCCACAATTTGAGCACCTCATTAGAAAATGTTTTCTTTGCAATCCATGCGGTCGTCATAGAAAAACCCTAAAATAGTTGATTTTAAATTAGTGATATCTTCACTTTCCGAACTCTGATTTGGATGTTTTTTTTGAACTTGAATGTTTTCCAAGAGGAACTCAAGATCCACAAGTCATTTTTTCAAATTCTTCTTAGTAAGATACATGACTTGATCTTAGTGTTATGACATTCTTTTTCCTGTTGAAAACCTACAAAATAATAAAAAATAATTCTCCATTTTGGGCCCAATAAAAAGATTTGATACCACTTGTTTTTTTTTTTTTCCATGTAACATGTCTCGAGGAAATCCACAGAGGAGTTCCCCTCATTTTGAGGATGATACCTAGGGAAAACCCTGGATTCTTCAGGGCTCAAAGCTCTTACAACAATATACTCATTATGAGCTCAACATGTCACTTACAAGAGTAGAAGCTAGGTGGGGAGGATAACATTCGATCCCAAAATCACTCGAGTTAGATCCAATTGATAGATCTAATACCAATTATTATGATTTTTAACCTAAGAAATTGGATCACAAAAGAATATTAGAAATGCTCCACACTTTATTAATATAAAAAACTCTTAAGGTAGGACAACACCTTACAATGATTTTTTTATGGAAGGAATCCACTCTTGTTTACTTGCATCTTTTTGAAGATTGGGTGACCTTTCAATGAGTTAAGCTCCAAATTAAATAAACTCCACATATAATTCATAAGGATGACTCTATTATTTATATTTAACAAGAGATAACTAAACATAACAACTTCACCACATTACATTTATTCAATAATAATTGTCATAGTGGACCTTATTTAATAATAACAATTTCAACGAGTTAAGCTCCAAATTAAATAAACTCCACATATTATTCATAAGGAGAACTCTATCCTTATTTAAATTTAACAAGAGAAAACTAAACATAACAACTTCTTAAATGACTAGTAAACCTTCTTTATTAGTGGAAACACTTACATTTATTCAATACTAATTGTCATAGTGAGTCTTATATAATAACAACAAATCTAGTAAACCCAATCCACTTTACATTGAATTAACTTCACTATTTTTAATTCAATGTACCCTTCCATTCCTATTATATATTTAAAAAAAATCCAACATATAAATTGTCTTTTTAAATATGTATAAAATTTAGAAAAAATACAAACTTTTTAAAATTCAATATTAAATATTATATATTTATATATTTTTATTTTTATTTTATATATATATATATATATATATATATATATATATATATTTTAACAATTTGAATTTGAATGAAAGTAAGACAATTTTTTACATATACAAAAACATTTTCGAAGGTTTCATAAAATAATCTCCATCCACATGATCGAATATGACATTGTAAGCATTTAAAAAAAAGTTAGTCCTAAGGGATAGCTCAGTTGGCAAGATGTGCGCAGGTTCTGGGGAGAGGTCACAGGTTCAAGCCTAGCTATGAGTCCCTGGGGCTGCTGCTTTTCCACTCCCATATCATCCACTATGTGGGGAAGTATCGGGGTGGGTTCCCAGCGAGTTAATTTCTCATCTGGAAAAAAAAAGCATTTAAAAAAAAGTGTGTACTAAATTTCTTTTGAATATGACATTGTGAGCATTAAAATAAAAAGTGTGTAGTAAATTTATTTTGAGTTGTTGGAATAGGGCACAAATAAAGTCAGCACTTATTGAGTAACTGGCTTTAAATTTTTTTTATAAAACATTACTTACATGATAAAAAAAAATATGATAAAATACAAAAACAGTAGTAATGACAGTATAATAAATAGGATATAAACTAATAAAGGGTGTTGGTTAAACATTTTATTTTTTGGTAGGAATTGGTTAGAATAGGGCAATGTAAATTTGGATAAAATCTCTATTTTCTGTTGTTTAAGTTACTTTTCTGAATGCATAAATGGATTCAGCTCACTGAGAAACTCCTGGGAGACTCGGATTATACAAACTTAGCCACTCAAATCTGTAGATCCAATCATTCATCACCAGATTTCTGGTAAAATCAAACCAAAAAAGCAGCCAAAAAACCCCAAAAGATAGAACTTTTAAACTACTACCTATATAATTATTATTTTTTTCATTGGTTAAAATTGGTAATTTAAAAAACTAAAATATTGATGTTTTATAATTTAAATCAATTAAAAAAAAAGGTAAAATCTACATTCGTCCATCCTATAAAAGTTTTGGGACATAATAAAATACACTTTATTTTTACTTGAAATTTTTGTCCATTCTGGAAAACAAACTCTACTGAAATTCCATCCTATAAAAGTTTTGGGACATAATAAAATACACTTTATTTTTACTTGAAATTTTTGTCCATTCTGGAAAACAAACTCTACTGAAATTTTTGCCACATTCTTCTGGTTAAATTTGTAGAAAAATATCCATTTATAAAAATTAGCTTATTCCAATAACAAATTCAAAACAAGCAGGCATCAAAATAATAAGTTCAAAAGCTTCTTTAATCAGAAAACAGTGAAAGGCACGGCTGTGAAGGTGTACATATTTCTGACAGGCAGGGCATGCCAGGAGCGCTCCAATTTAAAGACGAACCACCGAAGCTAAGGCCGGGCGACTTCGGCGAAAATCGCCTGTGTAATCACATGCTTCTTCGGGAACCCCATCCCGATCATATGACTGACAAAAACCTTGCCATCATCCTTAACGGTAGCGCACGTAGCGATCCTGTGCATAGGCCCAACATATCGGTGGGTGAGGCTGGCCGACTGCCACCCGTCCGTGCTCTCCACAATCCTCGCCGATGGCATCCCAGAGGCGACGACGAGACGATTCGGAGAAAGGAGCGCGAGGCCGTCGCCCAAAAGCAGTAAGGCGCTCATATTCACGGCCCTCACGCTGCTCCCATCCAAGCTCACCTTGAAGAGCACGCCCGCCCAGCTATGAATGGTGAGCAGGAAGCCATCTGGATGGAACACGATCCCGTTCAACCCCGCCAAGCTCAACGGCAACTTGCTAGGAAACGAAGTGAACACGGGACTCCGTATCTCGGTGACCTCGGAGCCGTCCGGGCTCACTCTCCATATTTTGTTCCCCTTCGTGTCTGTCACGTAGGCGTTGCCCGTGGCATCGACGGTTACATCGTCTGCAAACAATTTTTCGTCTCCTGCACAACAAACGGGCAGAAGCAAGATTGTCAAGACGTATTTGCTTAAACAGTACAGTTGCCCTACAAACATAAATAGTAAAAAGATAAAGACTTTTGTTATCCATAGGTTTTTCAAGGGAACTTACGATAAAGATAAAGAGTCAGGGAGAAAGAAAAAGTATTATATTGAAGAGTTTAACCCCACTTATAATCATCATCAAAAAACGTACATAGGATCAATATATCTTGAAAAGCCAAAATGTTTATTTGCTCAATTAAGAATCAATTCCTATGAATTCCGTTGTGAAACAGGGGCTTGAAAAGACCAAAGGAAGCTTGGGAAGAAAGGTGTGTATGTTTTGCACCTCCTAAAAATAGAAACAAAAAAACATTTCATTTTAGAGTGTGAAGCCTTCAAAGACAGTAGGACAACGATGTAAATATCTTGACAGCTATAGCTCTTGGGATATTTTATTCAGCGAGGGGACTGTGGAGAAATTGAGAGCATTCATCATCAAATTAAACAGGGCTGAAGTGCAAAAATATGGAAAAGGGCTGAAATGCAGAAATCTGTGAGGCCGTCTGTCCCATATGCTATTGTGAAATAGGGGTTGGAAAAGACCAAAGGAAGATTGGGAAGAAATGTGTGTATGTTTTGCACCTCTGAAAAGTGGAAACAGAAAAACATTTCATTTTAGAGTGTGAAGCCTTCAAAGACAGCGATGTAAATATCTTGACAACTAGCTCTTGGGATAATTTATTTAGCGAGGGGACCTTGGAGAAATTTAGGGACACTCATCATCAAATTAAACAGGGCTGAAATGCAGAAATCTGTGAGGCCGTTTGTCCCATAGGCTATTGTGAAACAGGGGCTGGAAAAGACCAAAAGAAGCTTGGGAAGAAAGGTGTGTATGTTTTGTACCTCCGAAAGATAGAAACAAAAAAACATTTTATTTTAGAGTGTGAAGCTTTCAAAAACAGTAGGAACAGCTATGTAAATATCTTGACAACGAACTCTTGAGATAATTTAATCAGCAACGAAATCATAAAGAAATTAAGAACACTCATCATCAAATTAAACAAGACTGAAATGCAGAAATCTCATCATCAAATTAAACAGGACTGAAATGCAGAAATCTAGAAAAAGACTGAAATGCAGAAATCTCATCATCAAATTAAACAGGACTGAAATGCAGAAATCTAAAAAAAGACTGAAATGCAGAAATCTGTAATGCCGTCTGTACCATATGCTATTGTATTGTTCGCTTAATGGACGAGTTAAAATAATTTCTTCTTCTTAGAGGCAATACTCTATATCTATCCTGAACCGTTCAAACAGCGATGACGATCAAACTCTTAAATAAGAGCATACCTACCTAACCTGCTGAGCTCCGTGAGAAACAATCTTCTCCATGTCTTCATATCGTAGGCCGCAAGCGCACTGTACCTGTTTCCCAGCAGATCTGCAACTACTACCAGCACTCGGTTCCTGGGCCGGTCGATCTCCAAGCCCAGCGTCGCGTTTCCTGCATAATCCTCGTCCTTGACGAGCGTTTCTTCTTTACCATCCATCCTGATCTGGCCGAGGCCGCCTTCCACGAACGAAACCAGAAAACGCTGATTCTGGGCGTCCCAGCTTGCGTATTCTCGCAGCCATCCCTGGCTCTCGTACTCCACCAATTCTCCCTTGAGCTTACTGTCTTCTAAATTGAGGAAGCCCGTAATCAATGCCCATAATGCTATTCCTAGCGCAAATACAATCGACAGGGACGCCATAGCCATATTCTTCGGAGGATTTCAGACGACCTTACTTCCTTTGCCACACAAATATATCTGCAAAAATCATTATTTACTATATGGTGTCGGTGCAAGGCGTTTCCTCACCTTTATATATAAAATTAAAGCACCATTAACATTTGAAGGAAGGCAAGGTGATGCAGCTCAGTGGTCGCTGGCACCCCACCTAAATTTGAATTTGATGGCCAAATTATCTTAAAGTTGGTTGAGTTGCTTGAATGCTCATAGGTATCTCAAGGTTTTGTCTTTTTTGAAAGTAGAGAAAAATTAATTGCCTCATATGTCAAAGGTATCATGTGTTTGGGATTTCATCTACTCAATATGAAAAGAGTAGTTTATCTACATAAATTTTACTTGCAATCCACGTAAAAGGCTATGCTTGGGCAAGTGCTGATAGTAGGAATTTATCCACTTTTTACTTGTTTGTCCGTCTCTATTGAAATCATGAATTGGTGGGTGGATATTTCAATTTATTCAATATAATTTCTCGTTGGATAATTTTTAACCACATATTTATTAAAGGAAGTACATAATTTTTATCCACATATTTATTAAAGGAAGTACTTAGCACATGGGTTTAGTAAATGTTTACTTACTAAAGGAAGTACATAGTATATGGGTTATTTTCAAGAGTAGGAAAGTGGGCTTCATGAAAAGGGGACTTGGATTTAAGACGGAAGATGTTGGTTTCTAAGTCATTTTTGATTGAATTATGAATGAGAGGGTTGATTATTATGGTTTCAATTTTTTTAATATAATTAAAAATAGTTATTAAATTTTTGGTTGGTTGGATAATTTTTATCCATATATTTAATAAAGAAAAAAAGTATATAATATATTAGGTTATTTTTAAGAGTAGGTAAATCTGCTTAATGAAAAAGAGAGTTGACTTCAAGATGAAAAATGTTGATTTCAAGAAAATTGTCATAAGGTTTGGAGGGTTGATATGGAGTTCAAGAAACAATCATAATATATAATATTGTATATATGAATGCATATCCATATTAATAATCAAATGGTTGATGGATTGGTTTATAGAATGATAATAGTATGACTTGTGTATAAATACATAGAGTAGACGATGTTTTTTGAGAAAAGGAATCACTTATCATATTAAATAAGAATAACCATTTGTGATTACTTATTAACTTATTACATTATAATACTTATGTTCTATTAGTGCATTGTCCATAAGTAGTAAGGAGATAATAAATTCCTTCCCATTCATACATATGGTTTTTTTTATGGATTGACTGGAAGGGTAGGCATACATTTAAGTATATTACAAGTCATCTTACAAGTTTTCCTAGGAATGCATTGCTCTCAAAACATGGCAAAATGCTATAAATTTTGATTTGTCTTTAAAATGCATTTTGAAATGTCCTAGGATTAAGGAAACAAGATAATAAGATTAAGCTGTCTTTTGTTGATATATTTTGGTAATGTCCTAGGATTAAGGAAACAAGATGATAGGATTTTTGAAACTTTTTACAAAACTATTGCATGATAAAAGAATCTAGATATATTCCAATTTGACATTCCTTGATACTATTTGTTACTCAAAGTTTTAATAAATCAAACTATAGACTAAATCTAATCTTAAACAAAACCAACTCTAATACTACTTGTGATATACCTATCAATACTCACAAGAAATCATCAAATATAAAGATAAAATCTAAAATATTTATA
>SNQJ01S0028058.1:250577-279688 GCA_010110895.2 Picea sitchensis | reverse complement strand
AAGGCCTAACCCCCTGTTATACTTGTGCTTTCCACAATAGTTTTTTCAAGGATGTTATTAGATGTTATGAGGATGAAATTACATAATTGAGTAAAAATGTCATAATTATTTCATAAGGAAATAATTATTTTCCACAATTTGATAATTATATGAGATAGGAATTATTTCATAATTAAAAAAAAAATTCATAGTGAGTTGGAAAATTTTCATAATTGAGTATGGAACTTGAGAAAAAATCTCATAATAGAGAAAAATCTCATAATAGGTTGGAAAAAGTGCATAATTGAGCATGGAACTTATACATGAGTTGTAATTTCTTAGTTCATGTGCCAACAATCATATCTATGACTTTTGACTTCATAGTTCACATGCAATCAATCATATCCATCCCATGCATCCACCTCATTTACGTTCCATGAAACCTATCTCCAAGATCTTATAAATTCCTATAAGAATAGGCCAAATCAAGAAGACATGAGAGAGAGTTTGAGAGTCATTAGGCTAGTGAAAGGAGGAGAGGAATAATTCATGATAGATTTATGTTGTAGAGTTTTATAGGAGCTTAAACAAGCATGTAGCCTTCAGATATGAGTTTTGCTTGATTGTGAGGGCCAAGGATAAGTTGGGTCAAGGAAATAGGAGATGCCCCAATCAAGACTGAAATAAATACTTGGTTGATGTATCATTTTCTCCACTTATTAATAAAGATTTCCATGAGTTTCCCCTTCCCTTGTTGGTGTATTTAGTTATAAATGGTATATTTATTCTTTCCTTCAGTAGATCAAGTTATATATATACTAGCTTTGGCATTCCTATTGCTTGAAGAGGATTGAGATTGTTTTTGTTGTTATATTATGTGTAGGAAGTAGATTGCAGGAACTAGAACTAGACCTTTGGATTTGCATAAGCCAAGAATATGCAACGAAAACCACTAGGGAATCAGGTTTGAACCAATCTACTTCCTTCTCATAGAATTATTAATTTCAAATCTATTAGATATAGTGGAACACTTTGTTGTTGCATATCCTATAGTCTATATCAAATCATGCGAAGATCTAGGGAAGTTCTCACCTATCTGTGAAGGGGATTTCTCCATAACAAAATGGGTGACTCTACTAGAGAAGGATCTTTTATTATTCCTTAGTTTAGGAATTTCCTTTATATTTTTCATCCCTTAAAGTTATTTGTAGATATTTCCCTTACTTATCACTCACTATGTGGTAAGATCCCTCAAATCTTGACTTTTTTCCCTATTTTCCTAAAACAAGTCTTTCCAGATCTTGTAGTGTTATTTAGATCCCTTTACATTCAGTTTGTGTGTGATTGGAAAGTTTGAATTGATATATTTTTGTCCAAGTTTTGGTTTTTGCTTCACCTATAGACATTGGAGTGGGCTTGTTTGCATCACTACCAATATCATACAACCATTAACATTATTTTTTTTTGGTGTTATTTGTATCTCGTTTTCTTTATTGGACTACAAAGAGTTTTTCATCTCATAAGTGTAATAGGGTAGAGCATTTGTGCGTCTTGTTTAAAGATTTCATTGTGGTGTTTATCCTTTCAATATTTTGTTCAATTTGATTTGGTTTCTTTCAATGGTTAATGAGAGAGTGTGAGATTGATGTTTTGGTATAAAAAAAAACTAAAAGTTAAAAATATCTCTCCCTTCCTTTAGATAGAATTTATTGAAATACAATGTGCAGTTTCTTGCATGTACATGCTTTTGTTTTTCTTTTGGATTGGAAAGTGTCATCAAAACACCACTAAAGTTTCATTCCATTTACCTTGAGTAATCAACAACTTAAAATAAAAAGTGCTTAATTCAAAATTAGTTAGACTCTTTTCTTAAATATAAAACCAACATTAGACTAGGATTTAGGTCCTTGGTGCAAGGTTGAAGAATAGATCTTCCAAGACTTTAAAACTAAAACTAGGAGTCACTAGTAAGTGTTAGAATACATTAGTAGCAAAAAGAGTTCGTTAGGAAATCTCCTCTAACATATGAGTCAAACATGAGGTTTCACTAGAAAGTGGGGTGATATCCCCTCTCCACTTGTTTTGGTGTTTGTTGGACTACTACATGTATGGGTATTTAAGAAGTGCCACACCTCTCTATGAGGTAACACTTCTTAAAGATTTGGGTTAGTTTCCATATCCATACATGCGGTCCTCACCCATGAATTTTCCTCCCAATCATTAATTGTGATGTGGTAACCTAGTGGCCTTTCCTAGGACATATAAAGAGGTGACTACAAGTGGGAATTACTTGGATTAACAAGGAAGATATTGAACCTCCATTTCAATTCCCCTGGAGGGTTCCCATATTCAAAAGGGTACTTGCACGAATAAGGTTTTCTACCTACGGGTTATTGTAATTTTCTCTCACACCTTCTCTAGCCAAGATTTGGGGACATGACATCCCCCAAGGATTTGTTTTTGAAAGGCCCCTTTATCCACTGGTTTGCCTATTGTTATCCTATATTTTCTAGGGGTGTGATATTTGGTTATGTGTCTAGTGGAATGTAGGTTGTTATTTATTTTTAAAACACATCTGTTCATTTTGGTTGACCAACCACTTTGTTGGTGCCATAGACAATGTGAAATTTCTCCATAGGTGGAGGAACAACCATCTATTAAGAAAAAATTGGTGTTCATTGTAGATGACCATCATACAACGTAAATCCTATAAAGTCAGAGAGGGATTATTAGGAGAGTGAGAATGTAAATATTGAAGTGGTTGACGAAAGTAATCTACAAAACTTCAACCCTACTTTGACTAGTTCTTTTGACCCCATACTCCTCAGGGTAAGGGGACATTTTAATGAGCCTTTTCACTCTTCGATGATCCTCACATGATGTCAAGAATGAGTGCTTCATAGAGTATGGTATATCCCTCAATATCGTCACCTAGTATCACAAGAGGGACCTTAGTGATGTCCTCCTGGCCATCTATCAATGCCATACATCCTACTCCATCCATGCCTAGTACATCAGGTTTATCCATTTAGGGAATTCTGACAATGACTTCATTTTCTTCCATGAGTCTCCCTAGCATAAGAATTCCCATCACCTCTATATTAATTCCCACATCCAAATTTGTGTTCGATGGGGGAAAAGGCCTTAGTTCTAATGCTGGAAGTGGATTTCCATATACTTATGGTATCCCCATGGGAAGCCTTGTAATGCCAAACTCTAGATTCCCTTTTGGTTGGAATATTCATAGCGGATTTAGGGATGCTCGTGGTCATACTTGGGGCATCAAAAGTTTCGAGGTATCTAACATCCCTTGGGGTGGTCATATTATTAGTAGTATGTATAATGCTATAAGTAGCAATCCTTTTAGGTATACCTCTATCCCTGGAGAATTTTTGGTCGTAGAGGTAGTAATCCTTTTGGGAATTCTTATGTCCCTAGAGGAAATGCTCATTGTGGCATGTATGGTCCTAGAAGAAGCAATGTTTATGGGAGTTATTTTTTCCTCGAGGGAAATTATTTGGGAATCAGTACACCACCAAAAAATATAATATGGGGTGACCTCAAAAGTCCATCTCACAAGATTATTCATCCTTTTACCAAAATCCATTTTCCAACTTACAGTTGCCTTTCTTTGCGACATTAGGCTTTATCTATTTGTCACATTTGAAAAATGACCCCATCCTTCACAACTCATTATGGCTAGCCATCCCTGTTAAATTTCCTTCTGACATATCTAAGTTTGATGGGAAGTTGGGGAAAGAACCTTCAATGCACATCATGACTTATCAACTATGGTGCTCATCTAGCTCATTAATGGATGATAGAATTGTACTATATCTTTTCCAATGAACCTTGATTGGAAGTGTTGAAAAATGGTACATTGAACTTAAGGGAACTTCCTATAACAACTTTAATACCTTATTCATGGAATTTTAATGAATTTTCATCTTCCAGTTAGGTATGAGAATGGGACAAATTTCTTGATGGAATTGTGTCATAATACCACCAATCATATTTTTTATCATGTTCATGAGTGGAGAAGATGGCATAGGATCATCAAAGAAAATATTCCTTACCAAATCCTTGCAGAATGGTTCACCAAGTTTTTATTACCACCCATTGCTAAGGATGTTTTTATGTCATGGGAGGTGATCATGGAGCATTCCATATTATGTTCCTGGAATTTAGATTTAATCTACTCTCAGTCTATCACTTTATATGATATCATTCTACATGCTCCAAGGAAGTCGATGGATCCTCATAAGTCTGATTCGGGAGAACATGTTGATGGCATGGTAGGTTACATTTTAAGTTCATTTGTGGGTTAGTTGGGTCAGTAGAATATCACATCAAATCCATCAGCTTTTACTCAAAATTCTATGGTCCTCATTCAAATCTTCGAGGTACATTCAATGCATTGAATGTAATTGTGGGTTCTACAATTTTAGGGCTATTTGAAGCCATACACATATTCCAGGTGGATACTGGTGGCCTCTCACCTAATCCAACTAGCTTATTTTGTATGTTTTCATGTCATCACATCTTGATGTACTTCCAGGGCCGTTTTGGAGCCCTAAACAATGTTTTTTTGGATCTCCATAGTCAAATTGTGGATGGAGTTAGAGTTTGATGGCGAGATGTGTAGTTATCTTAAATACCTTTCCAACGAGCTATCACGCACCTAAAACGGAGGTCATATGCAAAATTTATGACCCTAGGAAGTTGAGGTACCAACTTACCCATAGGGGCCCACATGACTTTTGGTGTTTCACCTCCTAGGGTTAGGTTTTTGGATGTCTAGGGTTTTGGCATTCATGAGTAATATCAAAAAGGACTCTAGAACCTCATTGTAATCATTCTTCCCAGACGAATGCATGCAACAACCACATCTCTTCTTGGAGATAGCTACCACCATTTGAGCAAGTGTTTCAGTTCTGTTGTTTTACAGTTTCATCCTATTTCATTTATTCAATAGAAGATATTGTTCACTAGATATCTATGTTGTTCTCCATATCTTTGTGTTTATTGTATTTAGTCTGTTAATTAATTCGTTCTTCTCCTAAATCCAGACTAGTGGTATCAGAGCAGTCTACTCTTCTTTTATTTTTCTTTGTGCATGTCCTCAACAAGATCTGGGTACAAGAAGTTGGGACTTGAACCAATCGATTCGTTGCAAGATCGGTTGCATCGAGCCCGACAACAACCCATGGGAGATGAAAAAAAATATGACAGAGCATGAGATTCTTTTAAAATGTTGCTCGAGGAATCCCTTGTGCGACAAAGGAACAAAATGATGGACAACTTTGCGCAGATCCTTTGACGACTGCCCATAGGAGAAGCATCTTCATCAAGCGGCCATACAACCCTCTTCAGGTACAAGTAAATTTTGATATTAAATTATTTGAAGGACTGATAGATGTGGATGCTGTAGATAAATGGTTGAATTTGCTCGAAGGGTATTTTTCGTTCCACAATTTTTTTGATAAGGAAAATATTACTTTTTCACTCCTCAAGGCCATCCCCCATGTTAATGACTAGTGGGACACTTAATCTGAGCAAAGGGCCATAGAGGAATCTATAATATTTGTGGTTTCCCCTACATGGGATTCCTTCCAGGATGCCATTAAAGAACAATATTGCCCTGTTCTAAGCTATGAGGACCAATACACCAGATGGACCACCCTGCGTCAAGAAAGGAACCAGAAAGTACCATATTTCACCAATATTTTCAATACCTTGCACACCAAATTGGGTATCAAATACTCCGATGGATATCTAGTCCTCAAATAATGCGGTTGTTTGCATAAATACATTCAAACAAAAATGGATTTTCTAGGGATCACCTCATTTGGTTTGGATTATAGATACGTTGTCAAGATTGAGAAGAAATTTAAGCAGAAGAGGCGAGAGTTTGGATATGCAAACTCCTCATAGTTGAAGCAAGGAAAAGGCAGCCCCAACCCACACAACAAGGGACAGAGCAGAGAGGGCCACTCTAAGGACAAATAGTCCAAGCCACAAAACAAGAAGGGAAATGACAAGATGAAGAAGGACACATGAAAATGGTGTGAGTACCATAAAATCCCTTGGAACAACACTGAAGAATGTCGCTATAAGAAGTCACTCATGGTAGAGCTAAAGGATTTTGAGTTAGAGGTTGATTTTGATTCTGAATCAAATCCTGAAGGAGGGAAGCAGATTATCGATGTTGAACCCACTACCATTGTCGCTACCACCAAAGTCCAGCCAAGCGAACCAGAAGAACTAGAGGAAGGGAAATGCCTCTTTCACTCACAGATGTGGGTAAATGGGGCTCTTCTTCATTTCATTGTCGATAGCGATAGTCAGAAGAACCTGATTTCAACAGAGGTTGTCAAGCGGTTGGACCTTCCAACAACACCGCACCTGCAATCATACACCATCTGTTGGCTTCGCCAAGGAATAGATCTTCATGTCAGGCAACAGTTTCATCTTCCCTGTGACATCAAGCCTTTCAAAGATGAGGTATTGTGTGATATTGATCCCCTTGAAGTTTGTGATGTTCTTTTAGGACAACCATATTTGTGGAAGCATCAAGATGTGTATGACTCTAGACCCCACAATGTTACTATTGCTTTGGGTAGACAATTGTACAAGATACCAAAGGTAGCGCCACCTACTTCTATTTCTTTAATCTCTGCTAAGCAATGTAGTAAGGTCATTTGACAGATCAGGAATTTCGTCTTCTTTGTAATCTGTGCTCACAGTAAGTAGAAGGTCACCGCCACATCCATGGCCTATACACAGAGACTCTCTTTGCAGCAAAAGAAAGTGGACGATATCATGGAGTAACACAGAGACATATTCTCATCACCCACGAGGTATCGACTCACTTTCAAGTCAAGCATCCAATTGATATGACCCCTAGTGCACCTCTACCTAATGGACCAATCTATCGTCGCTCACTGATGGAAAATGACGAAATCAGGCGTCATATCCAAGAGATTCTTCAAAAGGGACACATCAGACCCAACTCCTCTCCTTGTGGAATCTCGATTGTACTGGTGCAAAAGAAAGACAAGACTTGGTGACTCTGCATTGATTACATACCCTTAAACAAAATCACAATCAGGAACCGATACCCAATTCCCAGGATTGATGAACTTCTTGACCAACTCAAGGGGGAAAATTTCTTTAGCAAGATTGACCTAAAGTCTGGCTACCACCAAGTTCTCATCGAACCAACTGATTTCTGGAAGACAACCTTCAAATCTAAAGAAGGTCTCTTCGAATGGTGGGTCATGCCTTTTGGATTAACAAATGCACCAGTCACTTTCATGAGGTTGATGGATGATGTATTCAGACCCTTCACCAACTCTTTTGTGGTGGTGTATTTGTATGACATCCTCATCTTCAATAGAAATTTGGAGGAGCATATGCAACATATTCAATAGGTTTTGAGCACTCTGTGACAGCACAAGCTATATGCCAACTTGTAAAAATTCTCTTTTGGCATGAACAGAGTCCAATAATTTGGATATATTATTGATGAGCATGGGGTACATGTTGATCCAACTAAGATCCAATTCATCTATGAATGGCCATCCCCAACCACACTAATCGAGCTTCAGAGCTTCTTGGGACTAGCCAACTTCTACCGATGGTTCGTGTTGGGATTCTCCCATATTGCATGTGCCCTCAGCTAGGTGAACAAGGGAGGTGGTAGGGAAAAGTTCATGTGGGGGAAGGAACAACAACGATCATTCAATGATCTTAAGCATCACCTGTGCTCAGCTCCAGTACTCTCCTTGCTCGATCTGCAACAATCGTTCGATATTGAGACGAATGCATGTGAGTATATTGTAGGTGCAATTCTCACTCAACATGGTCATCTGGTGGCATACCATAGTGAGACACTCTCATATGTTGTCCAAAAATACCCCACCTATGACAAGGAAATGTATTCCATTGTACAAACTTGTCTTCAATGGAAACATTAAATTCTGGGAAAGGAGAGGATCATCCACAATGATCACAAGCCTCTGCAATTCATATAGAAATAGGGAAAATTGTAGAACAATCGCCATAAAAAATGGTCCACCTACCTACAAAAGTCACATCTCAACATCAAGTATAATATAAGGATCTCAAATTGTGTCGCTGACTACCTCAGTCGATCTCCCGTGGCTGCACTCACCATTGTGCTCCATTCCTATGGACATGAGGCATCTAAGTGGCCCCAAATTTATCGGTAAGATCCACACTTCGCCAACACCTATCATCTCTTGGGTACAGGCGCGACTGTCATCAATTTTCACATTCAGGATGGACTATTATTCCATCTAGGCCATCTCTATGTTCCTACAAGCGAGCATGCAAAGCTAGTTTGGGAAGCCCACTAGAGAAAATTGTGTTTGTTCTTGAGAAACATTTATATTGGCCAAAACTTCGACAGGACGTCAGAAAGTATATCAGATCTTGCACTTCCTTTTCCATTTCCAATCCATCCATCAAGAAGTAAGGATTATACACCCCTCTTCCTACTCCCAAGAAGCCTTGGGAATCCATAGCAATGGATTACATGTCTGGCCTTATGTCCACTAAGCAAGGCAATGATTACGTATTTGCGGTCGTTGATCAGTTTTCGAAGATGGCCATCCTCATAGCCTGCAAGAAGAATATCACAGCGGCAGATACTGCCAAGATATTCTTCGAATGAGTATGGGTCCATTTTGGGATACCACATACCATCATCTCTGACCGGGACAACACATTCCTCAACACATTTTGCTCAAGTCTTTGGTCATTGTTGGAAACCGAGATCACTAAATGCACTACTTTCTACCCGCAAACAGATGACCAAATAGAGGTCGTTAATCAGATGATTGTGAAAATCTTATGCATGTACAACTCTAAGAATCCACGTACATGATATGAGATTCTCCCCTATGTTCAACACAGTTACAACAGGGCTCTCCATAGCTCCATCGGCCATAGCCCATTTGAGGTGGGGTTGGGATTCCAACCCTTGGGTCCCATTGATGTTGCACTACCTCTTTCCACCACATAGATGGACTCTTCCCATGTTCAGTCTGCAACCGACAAAGCCACCAGATTCATTGAGTGGATTCAGCACATCCGCCAATAGGTCCATGAGATTTTGCATAAATCTAATGCTAAGTACAAGCAACTCCATGATCAACATAGGGTACCACACCAATTTCAGGTTGGCGACAAAGTTTGGTTACATTTGTAGAAGGAGTGTCTCATAGGGCCCCATTAGAAGCTCTGCCCACTTCGCTATGGGCCTTACACTATCACCAAGATTGTGGTTAGCAATGCTTTTGAGCTCAACACTCCACCCTTCCTTGTCCTGCACCCAGTATTCAATGTGGACCTCCTTCAACCTTATTTTCCACCATTATTGGACACCTTAGAGATCGCAGAACACCTAACACCAACAAAGATCAACCCTAATTGCATGGAACAAGCATCCATTGATAAGATAGTGGACACACATGTCAAGGAAACTCGCTAGGAGATGATCAAGCTTTATCGTGTTGTCAAGGAAAGGCAACTCCTACACCAAGGCAAGTGGCTTACCCAGGGCCAAATCCAACAGAAGTTTCCTCACCTGATGGGGGAATTCAACACAATGGATACCATTTCTTCCTAAGGGGGGAGGATTGATCCAGGTGGATATTGGTGGCCACCCACCTATTCCAACTGGGTCCTCTTGTTCGTTTTTAGTTCAGCACGTTATTCGATACTTCTTTGTAAGTGTGGGTTCTACACTTATGGGGTTGTATGAAGGCCTACACATCTTCTAAGTGGATACTGGTGGCCTCTCACCTAATCCAACTGGATTATTTTATATGTTTTCATGTTATCACATCGTGTTGTACTTCCAGGGTCGTTTTGGAGCCCTAAACAATATTTTTTTTGGCTCGCCACAGTCAAATTGTAGGCGAGGTCAGAGTTTGACGACAAAAATGTGTATTTCTTTGAAATACCTTTTTAACGGGATATAACGAGCCTAAAACATAGGTCATATGCAAAATTTATGACCCCAAGAAGTTGAGGTACCAACTTACCCATTGGAGCCCACATGACTTTTGGTGTTTCACCTCTCAAGTTTAGGTTTTTGGCATTCATGAGTAATATCAAAAAGGCCTCTGGAGCCTCATTGTAATCATTCTTCTCAGACAGATGAGCGTGGAAGCCACATCTCTTCTCAGAGATTGCTACCACCATTCGAGCAAGTGTTTCAGTTCTGCAATTTTACAGTTTCATCATATTTTATTTATTCAATAGAAGATATTGTTCACTGCATATTTGTGTTGTTCTTCATATCTCCATGTTTATCGTATTCAGTCTGTTAATCAATTCATTCCGCTCATAAATCCAGATCGATGATTCACATTGATAGGTTGCACTTTTCTTCTTTCAAAACACTACTTGCTTTGATTTTCTTAATAATTAAAAAAAATTAGATTACTCTCTTTGATTTCCCAAGAGATCCATTTAACAGAAAGATTAGTTGAGCCCAGACATAGGTGACTTATAATAGGTTTCCCTTTGGAAATTCACAATTTGTTTAGGTTAGTGTTAATTTTATTTAACACTTTTATAAATATTTGTTATAATATTATCTTTTATTTTTATTGGAATTGGGGATTTATTTCTCTGAAGTGCATTATCTAAATTTATTTGTCTATTTGAATCAAGTTAGATTTGATGAAACTATCAGTCTATGGACATGTTGCGTCTATGGACATGTTGCTACGAGAACTTTCAAATACGATGCGAGAGAAACTATCCACTAGGAAGTGAGCCTCCATTAGAGGAGGTAAACTCCCATTGATTTATCATTTCACTTCCATTGTGTTGACTCTTGTGGTAATAAGTTACCATAAGGATTAGTGTCCAATTTTAAGGGTCGCGAGAAGGTGTACTTTGATCGTTTATGTGTATGTTGGTATTGCAATGCAAGCTTCACATATTTGAACAACCCTCCTTATCCGCTAATAAATCCAACCACTTTGGGATTTTCAAGAATGTGAACTTCACTCGTGATAATGTCCTCCTTGTTCACTAATAGATCCAACCACTTTGGGATTTTTGATACAATAAATGACAAAAATGTGAACTTTAATACATTTATGTGTATGCATAGAGTGCATTGCAACTCACACATTTATTTTATAACAATTTTTATAAAAAATAATTATCCCATAAAACATTGAATTATTAAATTTAAGATGGGGAATGACCTACTAAGTAGAAAATCCATTTTTTTAGAATCGTGTTTACATTATTACACTAAAAATAATAAGACATTTAGAGTCAAGTTTATAATATTAGTAACTTAAATTGAAAAATAAAAATCCATAAAATAAATTATTATAATAATAAAAATATATAATAAAATAAATAAATATAATTCCACTCATCTTTAATTTTTAAATATCCATAAATTTGTATTTTATTTTTTTAATCCGTTAAATACTTATTAGTTTAATTTATACAATTTTAATTAAATGTAAATAACTCATATTTTATACCATAATATCTCAAACACGTTCATAGAATGTTTTTTCAACAATATTGAATCAATAAACAAATAAAAAAAGCTTTGATTAATTAAAGTGTCTTTTCTACTCTATTGAATCATTAAACTAGTAAAAAAACTTCAACTAACTAAATAGACTCTAATCGAAATAAACCATCATCTAGGTTTAATTTCTTTTTGTTATAACACCTTCTCATAAGTTATAAAAAGCTTTGATTAATTAAAGTGTCTTTTCTACTCTATTGAATCATTAAACTAGTAAAAAAATTTCAACTAACTAAATAGACTCTAATCGAAATAGACCATCACCTAGGTTTAATTTTTTTTCTTATAACACCTTCTCATAAGTTATGTGGAGTCTTTGACACAGTTTTGGAGTACGACTCTACCAATTTTGGTTAAATATAGAGAATTGTGTAACATGTAAAATGGTAATTCATCATAGACCCTTGCAATTATAAATCAGTATAAGTTCATGAGATAAACTAAATGAAAAAAAAAAACAAAGATACAGAGAGATTCAAAACCTGGACTACTAGAATTAGAGATTAAAAAACAGGACTCTTAGAACCCTTATGTTGCAGATTTCATAAGCTGCAAGTCAGAGGAACCCTAGAACCTCGAATTGAACAACCAAAAATAAAAACCCATCGAGCAAATCTAATTTACTCGTTAGATAGACCTCCCAACGCAAACCAGTTACATAGCCAGGCATTAAAGAGCTCACAACTATAAACCAGTATAAATTCATGAGGTAAACTAAATTGCAGAAGTCAAAACAAAGATACATTGAGATTCAAAACCTAGACTCATATAATATTTTTTCATTCTTCATATTGTCAACATAATTCTTCATTAGCTTTAGAATATTTTTTCATTCTTCATACTATTTTTTCATTCTTCATACTGTCAACATAATTCTTCATTATCCTTAGAATGATTTTTTTTTTCAAGTAGATTGTTTGTCATCTGCCCTTGTGATTTTTCAGCATTTTCCCCATCGGCATCAGTCTCCCATCCTGCATTTTATTATTTGTTTCTACTTCAGGTTTTCTTGTTGTAATTCCTATTTTGTGAATGACAATACTGATACAGATGCTGACTTTTATGTGATAGTTACTTGCATACAAAAAAATCCACTAAGAACATAAGTATTAGAGAGAACATAATCTCCACACCTATGGAGCTATATATGCATCTCTAGAAATAACTTTTTTTTTTACGTTACAGAGCATATTTTGATTCGCGGGTATAGACCTTGTTTTTACTAGGGGTCAGTTTTAGCAATAGATTTGCTAGAGGCCTTTGCATAATTTAGCTGGTATGATTTGTGAGGGTTTTGGTATTGGGGATGGAGGAGAAAAACAAAGTTACGTAGACTCACTTGACATCGGCCGCAGCTATAACTTAACCACCCTAGGGGATTGTCTTCGGTAGTATTAGGAAATAAAATTTCACCTCGATTTTTCTCTTCAATGGCCTAAATCTTTACAAGCAATATATCACCTAATGGCTTGATTGTAGTGAACTTTGGAGCCGCGGTTAGCTTGTAAAATTCTCTCTATCGCTAAATTTATGAGAGCCTGATTTATAATTATTCTAATACACACGTCTTCTGATATTTTAGGGTTTTCCCTTTTTAGCTCTCTGATCTGTCTTTGTCATACTAGAGGCATGTGAAAAGTTTGCTCAAACTGTCTACAAAACTTAATTTCTATCACATATGGCCATTGAACCCAAATGAACGTCATTGATAAAAGTGACATCTGCTATCCCCCAACAGAAAAGTTGCGTCAGCACATTTCATCTGTAGATTATCCCATATATTATATGCCACCACTATGAAAATTCCCAACGAATAAAGAAGTACTCCCCATTTAACTAATAATCAATGGCTAATAAATCGGAAACAGTATTTGAAATTTTGTCATGGCGTAAACTAAATTTTCAGAAACTAAATTTTCAGAGAAGGAATTTTCATTCTGGCTAGAATTGTTACAGAATTTTGCAGAAATAGGTTGTTGTAGGGTTTGATCCAAACCTAATTTTGTCCATTCTTAACATTCTTTATTCGATAAACGAGCTACCAGATAGTAGATGACGCGATTCTCAAAGATTCGTGACTCTGTCTCAAAGATTCCTGAATCTGTCTCTGTACTCCATCCCCTGATTCAAGAGGCTCTAGCATCTCATGTAGAAAATGTAAATCATATGCATCCCTTGCATTGGATCCAAAGTTGATGCCCCAGTTCGGGACAATGGCTTCAAATCCACCCTTGAAACGCAAAGAAGACCTTTCATGTTAACCCTTCCAGTGGAATAATTACAAGCTTTAAAAGTTTGCACGAAAAGACCTCTTAACAACGCTGCTACTCCACTTCCCCGCTGATATTCTCGGAAGAATGAAATTTCCCTGCTCTCCTTGAGGCGAATTCCCGTATATCTCTAAGAATACATGGCTAGTAATAATTCCAATTCTCACGAGAAAATTCACAATAAAGGCCCCAAGAATATAGCGACAACTTTAAATATTTCGCTCTCTGGGACAGTCTAACAGAATTAAAACAGTACATGCAACTAACAACGCAATTATTTATAATATAATGAAAAGAACGAAAGTACCGGCTTAGCCTTCAAATAATCCAGCTCCCTGAGTAGAAGTACCAAGGATTAGCCTTTATTCCACGTTTAGAACACTCAACTAATGCATTTTCCTCATTTCTTCAGTAAGCTTAGCACAGTACACTAAAGAATGAAATTTAAACTCACTTCTCTCAGTATTTAGGTATTCTTGCGAAGTCGACTTTAGCCACGATCAAATGATAACACGAGGAAGCCTTTTCGCTTAAATAACTCGGTTCTAGAACTAGAATTGTTTCAGTGAAGCTTTTAGAACAATTGCAACAGATTTCATCTGATGGTGAAAACCCTGAATATTCCTCAAGTATAGAGATACTGAATATACGGTCCAAGTGACAGTGACAACTCTATTAATAATTTGAGTAGTTGAACTCCGACTGAATCTTTTAGAATTGTCAATGCGGGAAACACAATTTTCAATGATAATTAACAATCACACACATAAGAAATAGACACAGGGATTTCAAGTGGTTCACCCAAACGTTGGGCTATGCCCACCAAGCATAGGCATCGACTGTCTTATTATTCATATCATGAAGATTACAACCAGCAGCCTGGAGAGGGCCTGAAGCCACTGACTCAATATTTGAGAGGCTTGAAGCCAGTGGCTCAATATTTGTCTCTCAGGCCGACATATTTAAACAATTTCTCCCATGGTTATAATGAAACTAATTCATTAATTATACATTCTAACTTAGGTTGCCTTATCTCAACCAAAAACTAAATAGTAGGATCTAGATCCACATCCTGTGGGGATTTGTTGTCACCATTTCAACAATCTTCACCTTGACAACAATTTCCCTGATGCCTTGTTCAATTTGATTCATCACCTTCAAGAGAAGCAAATCACGACCACAATTTCTCTTCAACACTGGTTCCAAAAACATGTCTGCACAACATGCTCGAATATGGACCACTCCAACTCCATTAGTAACATGTCTTACAAAGTGATACCATGTCCAATTTAGGTAAAATGAACTATGTGTCAAATGCGCAAGGCTTTGACTACCACAAAAAAAAACCTGCACTTTGTCCAAGCTAACCCAATGGTCCCTTTATACTCATAAAAGACAGAACCTGAAGTAGATCTTTTCTTGTCCAAATCCTCCTGCAAAATATGAATTATCTCAGACAAAAACATTGAAACCACTGTAGGTGATACATGTGCCTCTAAGATACCGAAGCACCCAATTTCACTGTTTTACCTGGATTTGTCATGTGACTACTGACAACACCAACTGCATGTGAAACGTCTGATACTTGAACATATCAAACCTTTCCATCACATGCTTTATACTTCCAACTAGCATACAATACATGAGACATAACCTTTTCTTCCATATTACAAGGATATACACCTGAAGAAAACAAATGGAAAGCCAAAGGGATATTTTCCAGTTTCACATTATTCATGCCGAATTTCCTGAGTATCTTTTCCTTATATTGCAACTCTGATAACCAAAGCTTACCATTTTTCCTGCCTCTATGTATTTCCATGCCCAAGATTTTTTTTTGCTGCTCCTTGATCCTTCACCACGAATATCCTTGCCAACAGAGCCAACCTGCTGATCTTAACCATGATTTTACTTCAAAAAACATATCATCAACAATCTAAACACCAAGATAATGAATGTACCATAAACACAATGGTTAAATTCATTTCTTGTAAAACTTGGCTCACTATGAAGGAATCACCCATCTTGTACCAATGCCTGATGCGCATTTCAGGCCATACAATGACTACTTGAGCGTGCAAACAAATCTTCTGTTGCAACCTTGAACAAACCCTTCTGGTTGTTCGATATACATATCTCCTCACACAAATCTCCATAAAAAACTTGTCTTAGCATCTAGCTACAACAACTAGTGCCAATGCTACATGAATAGATAAAAGCTTAACAACTAACAAGAATATTTCATGGAAATCAATGCCTTGCAAAATACATTTCTGCTATCAGTCATGCTTTATTCCTTTCATCTTTTACTATGTCTGATTTGAGAAGAAATCCATCAAACACTATATTTGTTAATGACTATCTATATCCCTTGACATTGTCATTATAACCAACAAAGATCTACTTGTTTGATCTGGATCTTACTTAAAATGTTGATGAGAGCATGAACATAACAATCAAACATTTTCAAAAAACTGAGTAATCACAAGAGAAGACCTGTTCAATATACCTCTTCCAAAATCTTCCAACCTTTTGCAACTAATGGTGACCATTGTCCAGATAGCACTCAATTGCTTCTAACCACAACTCATACTGCAACTTGGCATTACTAAAGATGCCATTCGACCCCAATTGTCTTGCAATAATTTCCAAAATTCCAAGGAATATGAACCTACCTCTATCATGTGTTCTCAAACCCTTGATTTAACCTGTCAATACATAAACACATCAACCTTTCTATTGACCCAACTTTTTGACCAGGGCACCTTCAGTGCTCCACCTCGAACAAAGTATTCGAAACCTTGACCAAATCCGACCAAGACTGCCAAATGAGCTTTTCACTGCTCACCTCCAAGCCACTTTACAATGGAGTTTCACCGAGCCCCATAACATGTAATTCTATGGACACCATACCACGGGAAACCAATAATCATGGAATTGAAACTCACAATTGTAGACCTATTTACTAGGTTTTAATTCATGACTCATGCCCCCCAACCCCCCCACCCTTCTTTAGTCTACCTAAATCTATACTTTCGTAGGTGACTTAACAGAACCAAGGGTACGCATGCCTAACCAGGTCTTACATCAATATGCCCAATTACATATAACCAAAAAATACAACTCCAAAAGAAAATGTTCACATGGTAACTTTACCATTATCTTTATTGTGATTGTTGCCATTTACCAACACTTTTGTCTCTTGTTGTTTGACCGTAGAGTTGTCACAAACAGATCTGTCATTTGTTGAGCACCTTCACTCGACAGCACATAGATCTCCCACCAAAAAACTGGAATATCTACAGAGAGATCTCCACTATGTTTCCCTTCAACAGATCGGTTCATCTGCGCTCAATTATCACCTTGCTTAGCATTGTTCACCAAAGACGAAATAACCCTTGCAACACCTCCACCTGAAACTTGATACTCTGCATCAACCACCACCGCTACTTATAATAACAAAGGCCCTTTCAAAAAAGTATGTGGAAGAATAATAGTTTAATCTTTACAATATTTAATAAAAGATTTAATAAAAAACCTTTCCTTTTATTTAAAAATAAAAATTAAAAGTCACCTTTTTTAAAAAAAACTCCTCCACTTTCCAAAATATATATTCCATAATATATTCATTTGCCATTTCCATGCATATATTCCTTCATGCAATATTCCATACTATATTTCCAAAATATAGTAAAACTTTTGAAATAACCTCCACCTGAGTTATTCACGTTTTCAAAAATTCAATTTTAAACATATTGGAACTCCTTCATGCCGCGTGACTTCATACCTTAAGTCCTTTTAAATTATGCAATTCCTTTATATCTTAAATGTTTCAAACTCCAAATATATAAGCGAATATTTTGAAGGAGCCGCCGCACCTCCCGTGCTGCTTGACTGCGGATTTAATAAGAGCCGCCACACCTCCCGTGAGGGTTGACTGCGGAAATCGTCGCGAAATACCACTGTAGCCATTGCAACTCCCAAGACGCTTGAGTGCGGAAATCTGGAAAGGTTATTCATGCGCGAAGGGTACACCAGTGGCCGCCGCAACCTTTTAGAGGAGAGACTTGCGGAAATTTGAATATTTATGCATTTCTCTCTTTGAACCAGCTCTGATACCATTTGTTAGAATTGTCAATGTAGAAAACACAATTTTCAATGATAATTAACAATCACACACATAAGAAATAGACACAAAGATTTCACGTGGTTCACCCAAACTTTGGGTTACGTCCATTAAGCATAGGCATAGACTGTCTTATTATTCATATCATGAAGATTACAACCAACAGCCTAGAGAGGGCTTGCTCAATATTTGTCTCTCAGACATTTTTCCCACGGTTACAATGAAACTAATTCATTAATTATATATTCTAACTTAGGTTACCTTATCTCAACCAAAAGTTGAATAGTAGGATCTAGATCCACATCCTGTGGGGATTTGTTGTCACCATTTCAACAGAATCGATGACGCTTTTGTTAATATTATTATTGTTGGAGTTTGCTATCCCCGGAAAGCAAAGAGAGCATCTGGGATTCAAACCATGGTCATTCACAATTGATTAGAAAATCAAGGACGAAGGACATGCACTCACAATTGTGCTTTCAAATTTTGTTAATATTATTATTGTCGGAGTTTGCTATCCCCGGAAAACAAAGAGAGCATCTGGGATTCAAACCATGGTCATTCACAATTGATTAGAAAATCAAGGACGAAGGACATGCACTCACAATTATGCTTTCAAAACCCAGATGCAAAGACAAAACCCATATGGAAAGACAACAGATTTTCAAAACCCAGAGCGGATGCAGAGAATGAAGCACAGTAGAGGCATAAAATGAAGTAGTTACTACTATGCTAATAGGCATTCTAAATGGCGCAGAGACAACTGCCACTACAACCAGGTTGTTAGGGAAATTGAAAATCAATGTAAACTCATAGTATAAATATTGTATTGAAAAAATATGTATTGTTTACAATTAATCTTAGACTTTATTTCCAACATTACTTAGTTATAGAAAAATTACTAGGCAAACTTATGCTTTAAATTAAGATTAAGATACACAATTTAAATAGCTCTACAATAACAAGATCATTTAAACCATCAATCAAATATATAAAAAAAATACTTTAAACTAATTAAAATAAATAAATAAAATGAGTTTGTAATGTTATATTTTTAATAAAGCTAATTTTTTTTTAATAAAATCTCAACTAGCTGATCTAGAACTTAGGGATAGCTATATACCATGCGTGGAGTGCAGGTATTATAATAATAGGTATCAGTGAAACCATACCTATAATAATGATCAGGATTTTTTACAACAAAAATAAAGCCATATAATTCTCATGTTTTCATGGTTGAGAATCTTGACAACAAAAATTATTTAATTTTCATGATTCTATATTTACTTATAAATAATGATTAAAATCAAATTAATTAACTTTGTTAAAACTGTTTTTGCTAGTTAAATAAATAATGTTTTAAAATTATCAAATATTTCTTAAAATGAAAATCTATCTCTTTATAAACCATCACGAACAAATCATTTTAAATAATTTAATTTTCAATGTATATTTGCAAATAACAACTTTATTATTATCCATTGAATTTTAAGATCTTATTATATCAATATATAATTACGAATAAGTTCCCGTTGCCAAATATTATTCAATAGGGTGCACAATATATAATTACTAATGTAGGACAGAAGGACTAGTAATGTAGGACGGTGACATTGTATTCCACGACTGCGTTGCCGGTCTTTAGATCGAAGGAATGAGTGCGAGCGAGAGCGTAGCCTCGAGCCAATCGAAACAACCCGCTGCCTCCGACGATCGGCATCTCTCTCACTTGATCGAAAACCGCATTCTTTCCCACCATGGCGAGGGTGCTGCCATTGTACTTTCCACTCTGAAAAACAAACGTTGATGCCATGAGCAGCTGGATTTTCTGTTGGCAGGACGAAACGTAGATACCCTGAGCTCTGCCCACCATTTTGGAGGTCGCCTCCGGCCCTTCGGTAAGCCAGTCATCCATCACCATAACCGTGCCGAACAGAGTAGCCGAAGAGTTGGTGGTGGGAGCCGAGGCAACCTCCACGGCTGTCACATTTTTGCCCACCAGTATATCGTGGAAATAGAAATGCAGGTGGCTTATCTTCTCCCGCCCTAGTTTCGCCTTTGTGTCTGCCTCCGTTATCTGCAGGCAAACCAACAAAAGTAGAGCGACCACTGTAATATATGCTGCCGAGTAACGCTTGTTGGCCATCTCGAAAGAATAACTCAACGCACAAAACCAGAGAAGAAATGTATACGGTGATGAGAGGCTACCTCCACTTTTATAATCCGATGCCGGTGGTGGACACCCTTATATCCCACACTGTTTGAATAGTTTATTGGAAATTTGTTCTTAGTCGTGCCTCCTCTGTGACCTTCAACGTTTTCCTGGCAAGTATCAAAATTTCTTCTGTGACCTTCAACGTTTTCCTGGCAAGTGCCACGTTTTCTGTTACAGAAATTCCACCGCCCTCTGACGTGAACCAATGGATTTTGACTGCGCGTGCTACACGTAGAATTATATGACAGACAGCAGGATTGTTTACTCCGTTTTTCCAGTGACGAAAGATCACCAGGACGATTTTGGTGAAATATATATGGGATTGTTTGGTCCAACAACTCGAAACTTCCATTGTTGTTGGACACCAACCCATTACTAAATACAGATATATCCAACGGCTCATCTACGCTCTGTGTTGTCTATGAGCTTTAACTACATCATTGACTGAAATATTTTTCTGTTTTCTTCATGTGAACAGATGTTAAAGTCATCAAGAAACTTCACCTACTCTCKCTATTATTTCTCAACCGTACGCAAGACTACAGATACAATGACGACTGTAGAGTACAAAAGTCAAAAGGCAAAGGCAGRCACAAAATAATCCACCAAGGAGTTTCGAGAAACTCACCTAGCTCTAGTCAAGACAGTAATGCACCGCACTGAACAACARTATAAACATGTCCGCATTTTATATAATATCCCTATCAAGCTTATTTTTGAGGTTAACATTAAGAAGCTTTATGTAGAAGTTTACTGACAAAACGCGTTATTTAGAATCTCTTTTAAACGAGCTCTGGGGTAGCCTAGAAAATACGTTTTGGTGGATCGCTATGTCGAGGAATGTTTGGATGGCCGATGATATAACCAAGGTTACAACGAGATTCAAATTAACTAAATCTAAATGTAGAGATATAAACTTTTATATAATTGAAAGTAATTTTTTATTCTTTTAAACTAATAAACTAATTTAGTTTTAATGGACATTTTTTTTGTTAGCTAAATATTCTTAACAGAGCAACCCATAACTTTACTAACAGATTACCTTAATAAGGCAATCCCTCACCCACGATCACCATCATCATAGATGAATTTTAAATTTAAAAATAATATGTGCTAGTTGTAAATGGATTTTTTTAATTCATAGATAATATGTGCTCTTTATAAATGATTTTTTTGTTGTTGTTGTTAGTTTGTTCTTGACATGTGAAACTAACCTGTGGCTAAGAAATGGCTACTCAGGGGTATCTAAGTCGTCAAAATCACCCGTGGATTGCACCTGGCTTGAGTCACACCAACCCTTAATATGGCTGGATTTTTTGTCTCGACACTTTAACATCATGGAAGGCCTGAACAACACACTTCGTCACCCACTGTCCTACACCTCAAGGACTCCTTATAAATAAATTTAAGTGAACATAAAATTGGACGTACACTGAATTTTAATAGGAATTTTTTTTAAAAAGAATATGTGTTCATTATAAAAGGATTTTAAATTAGAGATATGTGTGTTCATTATAAATGGATTTGATTTGGATTTTAAATTTAGAGATGATATGTGCTAGTTATAAATGGATTTTAAATTGAGAAATGATGTGTTGATTATAAATGGATTTAAGTGAACTTGAAAATAAAACATAAATTAAATTTTAATAGAAAATTTTTAGAAATAATATATGCAAGATTTTAAATTAAAGATAATATGTGATTATTATAAAAAAAAAATTAAAGATAATTGATTTGATTTAAGTGAATATAGATATAGGATATAAACTTAACGTTAATAGAAAAAGCACATTTAGAAATAGGAGATACACTTAACCTTCATAAGAAGATTCCGAAGAGTACTTCTCCATTAAAGAGGAACTATTTAATTTTAAAAAAAGTAATTAAATAACTAAAATGAAAAAATTGAAGAGGAACTATTTAATTTAAAAAAAAGTAATTAAATAACTAAAATGAAAAAAATTGAAGGTTAATGGTCTAAACTCTACCATACAATGTGGATTATTCGCCTAAACTTTATTAAAGAATGTTAGCTACATTAAAGTGACAACTCATAGTAGCTATGAAATTGCTATTCCAAATAAAGGAAGAGAAACTAATTAAATATGGATTTTTTTTATGTGAACTAAATTAGTAAAGAGAAAGCTTTATCGCTTTATCTTGTTTAGAAAGTGTTTTGTTTTCATGAGATTAATCTAAAAACTATATTAATTTAAGAATAGTGATGGAAATAATTGACAACATTGTCTCCTCCTTTGTTCATTTTATTTCTGCAAGTATATTGTTTGCATTGGTCTATTATATGCTCGCATGAACCCGAGGTTGATGTATGCCACCTCACATGCTCACACTAACTTTGGGTCATCATATGTTACCTTGGTGGTCATGATGACCCTAGGTTAGTGTATGTCGATGTCACGTTCACACTTTTTGGCTTATTGTATGTGGCGTAGAGCTCACACTATGTCCTTGGTTATTGTCTGGTGCCTCCATTAACGCGATAATCATTAATCAATGTATGCCATCTCCCATGCTCACACTAACTTTGATCATCATATGTTACCTTTTTGTTCATGATGAATTTGGATCAGTGTATGCCACCTCTCTCACTTACCTTATCTCTTAGCTAGTGTATGTCACCCTCTACATTTTCCAACACAATCCTAGTGTTATCATTTTCCCTCTCTCACTTTTGTTAGAATCTCCCTACCATCATTGCCTCATGAATTTCCCTTTCCACCATTCACTTCTTCTTTCCTTTATATTTGGTCTCGTTATCCTACCCTACTTAGGGAATACAAGTCACCTTTATGATGCAGATACTCAATTCATCTTAGAAGATTCTTATACCACTAGAGTTCACATGTAGGTAAGCACCAATATTGCTCTCTTTCCCTAGTACACATTAGTGATTTTATAATTGAGATGTTATTAATGTCATTGGATTTAGTGATGCTTTATTACATGGTATTAGAGTCATTATTTCACTAGCATAGCAGTTAGAACATGTTTATCCCTGATCTTGTATTTTGGTTATTGTGTCACTTACATCATAGTTAAGCTTACATTCATTTATAATATTATGGTTTGATTATTCATACATAACAATTTACCTTGTGTGTTCACCTATCCCTACATTATGTTTTGGCATGCATCACTTGCTTATTGATATTACTTCACTTTTATCTGTTGCTCCCCTAACATTCTATTAATCCACAAGGCACCTTTGTGGCTCCACCTTGCACCGATGCTAGAGACATGTGGGCTTTCACACATATTATTCCATATATAATCTTGGGAAGTGAAGGATTCCTTCACGACATCAAGGCATTGGCTTAGACTACAAAAAATTTGAGATTTCTCCCATGCACTTTTTTTTCTATTCTTCCTTGCAACTAGATCTATTATTCCCATCTCATGGATAACAACTCCTTCAAGGGAAGGGGGTTACCCCTTGTAAAATTCATACTTCCGTACTCACATACAGTAACCCATTGGGAGGTTCCCCATATCGTACACCCTTGTCTCATGTTAATACATGACCCACCCAATGATGCTATGATACCTCTTATTGTAGGGAAAGTCGACTTTGTTGACTAGACCAACCAGTTGACTAGACCAACCAGTTGACCAGATAAGTCAATATAGAAATCGAATAGAGGATTCGATTGAATAAATAGTTAAAGTAGATTGACCAAGTAGATAATAAGTTATAAATGACAAGTGATTGTTATGAAATGTATATATGTGTGTGTGAATTTGTAACGAAGAGAGGTTAAGGTTGTTTTACATATAATAAAAGTGTGTATTGTTGGTTCTCCTATTACTTCTGTATGCTTCCTTGTATGTCTATGTGTGTGTGTGTGTGTGTGTGTGTGTGTGTGTGTGTAATGTTGTAACATATGTTTCTCTGTGTAAGGAACTATTGATAACTTTATTATACTTTCTCTTAGACTATAACACGTCTTGAGAATTGGTCTAATGTCATGGATCACCTTCCAGGATTCCCCCCTCATCTTATCCCAGAAGTGGGAACTTAGTTGGATTCCTAATGTTGATGTGGGTTCACATATGCACCCTTTCACCTTTCTTTTGATCACTTGGTCACTTGTTTGATTCACTTTGATCCCTTATGGAACCTAGTTCATTATTTTCCTAACTCCATTGGTCTAGTTGGGAGTGCAACCCTCTGGTCACATCCATGATCAATTAGGATGCCTTAAAATGGATCCATGGTCACCCAAAATCATTTTAGGGTTGGTAATTAGAGGATTCAATTTGACTGAAACTCCCTAAACATATATGATCTCTTGGCACTAATGGTACAACATATTTCCTTAGGGTATTGTAACTGTTATCCCCCATTTATTGGGGTAACTAAGAAGATGATGTATCGAGGCCCTAATGTTGCGAACATGGAGTACCGAGAGACATAACAATAGAAAAATCCCCACATCAAACCACCCATCACTATGAGATTGATGGCTGGACCTTTGACCACACTAGTTTGGATCACAGAGGACGACATGTCTTACTCCATGAGGTAACGAGTCCTACATTATGGTAAGTGTCATTTTAATAAATGAAACATTTGAAAATGTTGCAAAGGGTTTTTCCTTGATTTTGAAAATGTTTTCTTGGAAATTATGCTCTTTTCCCTATTTCACCTTGGTGGTTGACATTGTGTCCTAGTAAGTGATCACCCTTGGGGAAAGGGTTTCTACTGGGAGGTCTCCTTAGTAATTCATCGTACCACTCCCGCACATACTTTCCAATTTCCATGTTTATTTCCCTTTGTTTCCTCATCTTTTGGGTTTTCAGGCCGCATTGACTCAACAAGGTCTTATACCTCATTTCATGGGAAGAAGGGGTTGAAGGCCCAGGGGCTTGTAGCTGGAAAAAGATAAAATCCAATCATAAACCTTCGAGATGCTCGCCTAGGGATCCCAAGAACAATAAAATGTATCTCACAAAAAATTGATGGGACCTGTGAAATAAATAACTAATTAAACATGCCAACCAAGGTAGAGCATGTGTGGGAAATTTTTTTCATTCTTAGGTAGAAGTCCCACACATTTTCTTCAACTTGGGGAAGCATAGTGTGACCAAGGTAGAGTTAAGGTGGGAAATGTTTTTCATGCTTAGGTAGAAGTCCCACTTTAGCTTCAACTTGGGAATTCTCTAATAAACTAAATGGAAAAAGGGCTTGGAAAAATCATGCATTGAAGAAGAAGGGAAAGACAAACTCTACAAAGGTACACATAAATGATACAATATGAGCCCTTATATGTCAATCAACCCCATTCCAAAAATTATTACTCCCATTGTAACGTTCCCCCGACCACCCACAGGTCGGGGAAATTCCACTCCAGAGAAATCTCTCATGCTTTGATATCAGTTGGTAACATCCCTAGCCTTAAACAGGATGGGCCATGCTACTCTAGGGAATGCTTTTGTTCTCTTACTGCGGAACTTATGGTAACATACCCAGTATTCAACTAAGCTATGCCGCATAAATTTTCTCTTCAAAGTGCATGCAACTTAAACATATACATACAACACTCTTGCAGAGTCTTTACATATAAACATAAACAAACAATTGCATTATGTAATATACGATTTCATACTGAAATAACAGTAAACACAGATATGCAACATATACAGGGAAATAACTATAAACATACAGGCAATTATAATCACATATATGATAAATTGTAATATAAACACGTAAATAACAATAAAGCATATAATTTTATCATACGATTGGTACTTATCTTGTAAATTTTGTCACCAACTGCATACAGACCATCCACGAACCTCCCAGCCTTAGACTACACTGTTCATCACTCTCAACAGTGAGTCACCCCCAAGCTGGGACTGAACTCCACCCGGGTAAAGGGTTCCTAACCAGGATAAGGCTCATGGAAAATAGGAAAGACTTTGTCTCAGGTGCTCACTCAACTAACAACCTACAAACTCTCATTCCCCACATGCCTGTCAAACCGAAGGAAGTGTGGCCCTTCTCTCCTCAACAGTCCCTCGGCTGCCCCACTTCCCTTCCAAGGCTTCAACAATAGGCTAGACCAGAAGTCTGAGAGAACTGTAGCTGCAGTTTAGCACATTTGGGAATCAATCCACAACAATTCTCTTGCTCGGAGAATTTCTCATGGTCCTAACAACCTGCTTCTTCAATCCCGCTCCAAGCTAACCAAGTACACCAATCGGAAAAGGTTATGGAAACTGTCTCAGATATGGTGAAATGGATGTCTCAAGGATAACAGACTGCGTGCATGAAAATGGTCATGGAATCATTGACTGGATATTAACTGAGTGATGGAAGGAATCACCATGAAACCAATCATGAAAGTGATGGTGAGAATGATGGTCAAGTTGCTGGTAAGAATCCCCGTGAAAAGTGACCAAATGAGCTAAGTCCCCACGATATGAATGCATGTCCCCAACTTGACACTTGTCATGTTGGAAGCTACTTTGGTCTACTTGTCCCCAACTTTAGAACTTAGGATAAAATAATTATCCATACTTTATGTTTTAGGAAATATTGGTATAATATTCCTTTTTGGCCTAAGCTCTCTAGCTTAGCCCTTTCCATTAACTTTTGGCCCTCCCTTTCCCTAACTGGTGAAGTTCAGTCCCCCATCTCTTTTATCATGGTTGGTCTGCGTGTAGCGATGTAGTTTATATTAATCATGAGACATGTACAAAATAGGTGCACTGGCCTTTAACATCTAGGCGCTCTGACCTAATACCAAAACATAAGCATCCCAACTTATAATAACTGGCTCACCATCCTATAACATATATCATATACACGAGGCTCGTTTATCTCCATACTGCGCACACTTTAGTTACTATGCGCGGTATCCGGGAATGTGTACATTACATCTTTGTACTGCGTAGTTCATGCACGCACTATGCCATGGGAGGTGCATTGCAAAATGATGTCAAAACAACTCACCAGCTTAAGTACACTTATATTACATTTACATTTCGGTTAAGTCGAGGGATATTACAATCCCCTCCCCTTATTTATGCACCGTCCTCAGTGCATCATACACCCATGTACAACAAAGTTTTCAAAAATCTTCAAAAAGATGTAGGTATTCTGTCCGCATTGCATCCTCATGCTCTCAAGTAGCATCCTTAGGACCGTACCAGGTCCGTTGGACCTTTACAAGCCCTATGGCTCGGTTCCGGAGCTGCTTGAACTTTCGGTCCAAAATGCGCACCGGATGCACTTGAAAAGCACCTTCTTGCTCCACCTGAATCACATTCCAATCAATAACATGATTAGCATCAGGTATATATTTCTTTAGCAATGATACATGGAAGACATTATGAACAGACATAGATGCAGGCAATGCAATCATATAAGCAACTGGACCAATCCTTTCTAGGATTTCAAATGGCCCACAAAATATGGCTGCCAACTTGGCACAGCTTCCCAGCTTCAGGGAACTCCTGTTAGCTTTTACTTTCAGGAAAACATGATCACCCACTTTGAATTCTTTGTGGGTTCTATTCTTATCGACATAAATTTTCTTTCTGTCTTGGGCAACTTTTAAATTCTTCTTAATTTTTATCCTTTGGTCCTCCATCTCCTTGAGCAACTCTGGCCCAACTACTGTCTTATCAGCTGGATTATCCCAACTCACTGGAGTATTGCGCTTTCTTCCGTAAAGCTCTTCAAATGGGCTCATCTTCAACGATTCCTGATACCCATTGTTTTAAGCAAATTATACCAAGTGTAGGTAGTCTTCCTATTTCGATGGTTTGTCCTTCACATACATTCTCAGTATATCTTCTATCACCCTATTCACCCTCTTTGTCTATCCATCAGACTCAGGATGATAAGCTGTACTAAAGTTCAGATTCGTTCTGAATCCTTTGAACAATCCTTTCCAAAAATTTGAGGTGAATTTCGGGTCTCTGTCGGAGACAATTGTTTTAGGAATTCCATGCAATCGTGCCACTTCTTTCATGAAAATATCAACAACATTTGCTGCCTTATGAGTAGTTTTCAGTGGAATAAAAAGGACATCTTTCGTAAGCTTGTCCACCACCACCATGATCGAATCATGCAACGTGCTTGTTCTAGGCAATCCCGTAATAAAATCCATTTCCACCACTTCCCACTTACATTCAGGAATGGGTAAAGGTTGCAGCAACCCTACTGGGTGCCTATTCTCAGCTTTAACTTTCTGGCATTCCATACATCTAGCGATGTATTCAATGATCTCTTTCTTCAAAACTGACCAAAAGTAATGGATTTTGATCGCTGCCATGGGTTTCTGATATCCACGGTGCCCTGCATAAGGAACATTATTCATTTCATGCAAAATCGTTCATTTCAAGTCTCAAACATTTGGAACAAAAATTCTGTTCTTGTGCAATAGTAATCCATCTATTCCCAAATTATAATTATCAACCTTTTGTGGCATGTTACCCTGCTGTAACATTGCTACCAATTCTCTGTATTACAGATCTACATTTGCAACCTCCATAATTTTGCTTTTAATATCAGTCTGATACATGCTAATGGTTGTAGCATGTAATTCATGCACCTTCCTGCTGAGTGCATCAACCAATTTATTCTCTTTCCCCTTGATATGCTTTATATCAAAGTCATATTCGCTTAGAAATTCTAACCATCTTCATTGCCTAGCATTTAGATTTGGCTGATCAAATAAATATTTTAGACCATTCTGGTCTGTTCTTAGCTTAAACCTCTTCTCCATGAGGTAGTGTCTCCATTTCCTCAAGGCATGCACTATGGTTGCCAGCTTCAAATCATGAGTGACATGGTTTCTTTCATGATTCTTCAACTTCCTTGATTCATAACATATGACAAACCCATTTTGACTGAGGACTCCACCAAGTCCTTCATTACATGCATCGGTGCAT
>SNQJ01S0028058.1:238608-250148 GCA_010110895.2 Picea sitchensis | reverse complement strand
GATTGGGTGTGAAATATTTGAGACTCCTTCAATAAATCTTCTGTAGTAGCCTACAAGACCCATGAATGATCTCACCTTTGTCACATTCTTCGGTGCTGAACATTCTCTAATGGCCTCTATCTTCTCAGGATCCACTATTATCCCATGCTTTGAAATGATATGCCCCAAATAATGAATTTGTTTCTGATAAAATGAACACTTGCTCAATTTGGCATACAATTGATGCTCCCTTAATACTTGCAACACCATTCTCAAATGATGTTCATTCTCTTCCTTAGACTTAGAATATATAAGAATGCCATCCAAAAAGACAATGAAAAAGTTGTCCAAATATTCTTGGAAAACACCATTCATTAAGCACATAAAAACAACTGGTGCATTTGACAACCCAAATGGCACCACTGTGAACTCATAATGACCATACCTTGTCTTGAAGGTGGTCTTACTGATATCTTCTTATTTAATCCTCACCTTATGGTATCCTGATCTTAGATCTATCTTTGAAAATATCTTTGCATCCTTCAAATGATCAAATAGATCATCAATCCTTGGCAGAGGATACTTGTGCTTAACAGTCACTTTATTCAATTGTTTGAAGTCAATGCACAATCTTAATGTTCCATCTTCCTTTCTCACAAACAAGACTGTGGCACCCCAAGGTGACACACTTGGGCATATATACCCCTTCTTCAGAAGTTCTTCAAGCTGCATCTGCAACTCCTTCAACTCTGGTGTACTCATTTTGTAAGGAGTCTTGGATACTAGCGCTGTTACAGGCACTAAATTTATGGAGAAATCAATGTCTCTCCTTGGGGGTGGTCTGGGTACCTCCTTGAACACATCTTCAAAATCTTCCAGGATTGCATAATCCTCCAAATTTGGCACCTTATCTCTAGGTGTCTCCACCAAATGAGTTACAATTATTTGACATCCTTTTCTATGACATTTCTTCAGCTGCAATGCTGAAATTTCTCTAATGGTTACTGCACTGGGATTTCCCTGTACTTTCCTTAGTTTCCCTTCCTCATTTAGGCAAGTAAATGATTTATTTTGACAGTCTAAGAGAGTGTGATGTTGTTCCAGCCAATCCATCCCAATTAGATAGTCATAGGAACCTAAAGGAAATATGTTTAAATCTGCCTTGGTGTTTAGTCCATTCATGTCTATGAGGCATGACTTAACCATCTCATTAACTTTTCTTCTAGCTCCTGTAGCCAACTGCACCAACCGAGATTTCCCATGCTTGCTTCTTAGCAATTGAAAACTTTCCACCATATTAGGGTCTATATAACTATGACTAGCTCCTGAATCAATTAAAATAACAATGGTTTGGTTGTTGATCATACCTTCCACTTCAATCATGTGGGACTGATACTCTGCTTGCTTGTTGTCCAAGGCTACATAAATCCTTGGCACATATATTCCCATGTCCTCCACTATTTCATCTTGTTGTACATTGTGAACAACCCTACCTTTTTCACCTCTATGGGGACAATCTCTGAACCTATGATCTCCTTTACAACCCCAACATTGCATAGGTGGTTTCCTTGGCCCTTGACTCCCTGTGTTAATCGTTCTAGGTTATTTAGGCGTTTTCTGTCCTTGTGGATTATTTCTGAAGAATGGTGGCTTAGCTCCATTCTTCCTCTAATCCATATTGAATTTCTTATTGTCTTCCCAATCCTTTTGGTAATATGGCCTTGCTTTATGCTAATCATATAGGCATTTAGCTCACCTTATGGTCTCTTCTAATGTCTTGGGATCATCATACTGTATTTTTTCACTGATGAACGATGGAAATCCACTCAAATACCTTTGAATTTTGATTGTCTCATCCTTGATGAAAGAGACATACTTCAATAGTTCTAGAAACATTCTCTCATATTCATCTATGGTCATACTTCCAAGCCTGTTTTCAAAGAACTCTTTCATTTTCCTGTCATAGTATCTCTTAGTCAAGTATTTCTTCTCAAAATACTTCTTGAATTCCCTCCAAGCAACACTTTTCTCTTTAATGTGTTGCACCTGCACAAGTTGATCCCACCACATGGAGGCCTTTCCTTTGAGTTGATAGAAAGCAATTCTACCTTCTGCATGAGAAGAATAATTATGCAATTGATAATACTTTCTCATGCCCAGAAACCATGTTTCTACATATTCATCATTCTTGTGCTCACCATCAAATGTAGGAGGCTTGATTTTGTTCATTTCTCCTCGCAGCTCATCCACCCCAGACCTCTTATACCTTCTAATAGGGGATAGACTTGAGTTGTTGCCTTCTCTCTTATTGGAATGCCTTGGGGAATGATGGTGATGTCTGCTAACACTTCTTGCTTTTCTTTTCTCATCCGAAGGCTTGTGACTTCCAGATTTTCTTGAGCCAATCTCCTTAACCAATTTCTTTTCTATTCTATTCAATCCCTCTAATAACTTCATGTCAAAGTCATCCTGCTTCTCTTTGGCTCTCATAAGCCTTTCATTATCGACTTTATGGGTTTGGACATCCTTCTGCAAATTCTTAATGGTCTCAGCCATATTCATGTTTTCATTCCTTTCTTCTCCATGTCCATTGGAGTTCGTTCCTTCAATGCCCAAATGGACATCCACCCCTCTGCTCTCATCTTGATGATTGTAATTCCCCTGTGATTCTTCCATTCCTATGGACTCCACACTGGTTTGATCTGATCTAGTTGTTGTTAATTCTATAAAATGTTCAGCCATCGAAACTTATGAGGCTAACAATTCAACAATTCATGAAAAATATGAACCATTTTGGTTCCAAATATACATCAGAGTTATCTCTCCCGATTTCTTGGTGTTATCACTGTGACAATTCTAGATAAGATTGAAGTCTTGAAAACATAGACGTGCGGTGCCTTCAGAGATACATCTATGCAATAAGGTGGTTTGCTGAAGCCACTTTCACCAAGATGCGGTATCACGTGCTTCAACATGTCAAATCCACCACTCGTGGAGCGGGCGACGGCTAGTCAGATCACCCCGTTTCACTCGTTCGGTACTTCGCAGCCATGTGACATCAATTGGATGCCGCCATGTAATGAACTCAAAAGATAATCATTCGAAATGGATTATCCGAGCATGGCAACCCAACGCTCTTGTACGTAGTCCATCTTCACTTCATAATTGGAATTCTATAACTACCAATCCTCAAGTATGAAGGTATCTTCTTATCCATAAACAAAGTAATCTCCAAATTGCTTGACTTTCTACTCTTTGTAAAATCATTTCGGTATCTGCAACCTGAGATACATGGACAAGGCTAAATCCAGTGAGACTGGTTATTTGGGCAACATGCTAGACTTTCCTGCGAATAAGGAGGAAAGGGTACTTGTGCACATTCTAGTGACTAAATTCCACACAGAGCCAACCATAGACTCGCAGTTGGAAGCCAGGCTGAATCCCACTATGAAGGATTTAGTCATCAACAGACCAGCTGCTAAGAAGAAAAGGAGCAAGCGACGAAAGAAGGAGAAATCCACGGCTGAAACAGTCGAAAGTGTTGGAGAGAATCAACCAGTCTGGTTAGATTCTTTAAAGGAGGAGATCACTAAGATGAAGTGAGTCTTCAACTAAAATTAAGTATGTTTCAGCAAATTTTGAACAACTAGTAGCAGAGGTAAGGAGCACCAGAGATGATAAGCCTATTCTTAAATGACCCTTTTTACAACAAGATAACTGCTATCATTCCTTTTTTGTAATTTTGGGATTAATACGATTATATAAATAGAGAAGTGGATTTTGGACTGTTTATTACAAAATTCTATCTGGTGGTGTTATGAGTCTTGTTTTCTTTTATAGTATGTTTTTCTTGTAAGATTCTATTTCACTTCCATCTTTCTGAATCGGAGGAATGTAAAACTCAAAATTCCTTTTAATTAATGCTCCGATGCGGTTGTGTGTTTCTTTTTCTTCTAATATTATGCAAATTAAACTCAAACTCATCGCCTTCCAAACAACTTCGAGTGCACTAAAATTCGACTTGTACATACATATTTATCTTGCATAGCAACATCACAAGGTAAAACGCGTTTCCGCGCTCCTATATCCATTATGCATTTCTTCTCTGTCGCACCGACAACTTGCACGCACTAATTTTGTGTTGTGCACCGATATCCACTGAGCACAGTTTTGGTATCGCGCACTGAGACTCCACATGCATTTCGCCCTATGCATTGCACCATGTCAAAGTTCAATATGTTCCATCACGCACAATAATTTGCTCGCACCATTGAATACACTGACGTGAGACAACTTATACTCATACTATGCGTGTACCAAGAAAACTCCTCTGTGTTATGCAATACTTGCGCACCCCATGTGCACATTACTATGTGCGTGGTCACCGTGCAAGGCTAAATTCAGCGCATGCATCCACACACAATATTCTTCTGTGCGACGCCACAATTTACCTCGCACACTTGCACACCAACATTTTCCATGGACGCTCTATGACTTGAATTTTGGTCACTTCGAAGTTACTCTTCTGTGAATATTCACTTCAACTGAACCCCTCTGGTCCATCCAGGCTTAGTGTCGAAATTGAAGCTCTGATACCAATTTGTAACGTTCCCTCGGCCACCCACACGCCGAGGAAATGCCACTCCAGAGCAATATCTCATGCTTTGATACCAGTTGGTAACATCCCTAGCCTTAAACAGGCTGAGCCATGCTACTCTAGGGAACACATTCGTTCTCTTACTGCGGAACTTACAATAACATACCCAGTGTTCAACTGAGCTATGCCACATAAATTTTCTCTTCAAAATGCATGCAACTTAAACATATACATACATCACTCTTGCGGAAGATTTACATATAAACATAAACAAACAATTATATTTTGTAATATACGATTTCATACTGAAATAACAGTAAACACAGATATGCAGCATATACAGGGAAATACCCATAAACATATGTCAGACAATTATAATCACATATATGATAAACTGTAACATAAACACGTAAATAACAATGCAACATATAATTTTATCATACGATTGGTACTTATCTTGGAAAGATTGTCACTAACTGCGTATAGACCATCCACGAACCTCCCAGCCTTAGACTACATTGTTCATCACTCTCAACAGTCTGTCACCCCCGAGCTGTGACTGAATTCCACTCGGATAAAGGGTTCCTAACCAGGCTAAGGATCATGGACAATAGGAAAGACTCCATCTTAGGTGCTCACTCAACTAATAGCCTACAACCTCTCATTCCCCACATGCTTGTCCCACCCAAGGAAGTGTGCCCCTTCTTTGCTCAACAACCCCTCAACTGCCCCACTTCCCTTCCAGGGCTTCAACAACAAGCCGGACTGGAAGTATCAGAGAACTATAGCTACGGTTTATCACCTTCGGGAATCAATCCCCAACAATTCTTTAGCCCGAATAATTTCTCACGGGCCTGACAACCCGCTTCTTCAATCCCTCTCCAATCTAACCAGGTACACCAATCGGAAAAGGTTATGGAAACAGGCTCAAATACGGTGAAATGGATGTGTCAAGGATAATAGACCATGTGAATAAAAATGGTCATGGAATCATTGATTGGATAACTGAGTGATGGAAGGAATCACCGTGAAACCGATCGTGTAAGTGATGGTGAGAATGATGGTCAAGCTGCTGGTAAGAATCCTCGTGAAAAGTGACCAAATGAGCTATGTCCCCACGATATGAATGCATGTCCCCAACTTGACACTTATCATGTTGGAAGCTACTTTGGTCCACTTGTCCCCAACTTTAGAACTTAGGATAAAATAATTATCCATACTTTATGTTTTAGGAAATATTGGTATAATATTCCTTTTTGGCCTAAACTCTCTAGCTTAGCTCTTTCCCTTAACTTTTGGCCCTCCCTTTCCCTAACTGGTGAAGTTTAGTCCCCTGTCTCTTTTATCATGGTCGGTCTGTGTGCAACGATGTATTTTATATTAATCATGAGACATGTACAAAATAGGTGCATTGGCCTTTAACATCTAGGTGCTCCAACCTAATACCAAAACATAAGCATCCCAGCTTATAATAATTGTCTCACCAGCCTATAACACATATCATATACACGAGACTCGTTGACCTCCATACTGCGCGCACTTTAGTTACTGTGCGCAATATCCAGGAATGTGTACACTACATCTTTGTACTGCGCAGTTCATGCACATACTATGCCATGGGAGGTGCATTACAAAATGATGTCAAAACAACTCACCAACTTAAATACACTTATATTACATTTCCATTTGGGTTCGATCGAGGGATATTACACCCATCCCCCTCATACTCTTCACATAAATTAGAGAGGTTCCACCTAGGAAACACTCCCTAATATGGGGAATGATTCACCCAATAGGTCACCATGTGATCCAAAATTGGATCGAGGAGCCTGATAAGGCTTAGAAAGGCCTAAAAATAAATTTCTCAGAATGGCTTCAAAATGGACTTGTGCTTAGGTCTCTTTGATATGAACCCAATGCAACTTTAACAGACTCAAACAAACGCCATATGCTCCTGATATCGCGTTCTGTTCGTTTCACCAAACATGAAAAAAGCCAACCAGGTCAAATTCAACGCTGACGTCGGCATGTACGACACGTGACGTCAACATGCTTCATGATGACATCATCATGCTGACGTGGTGTCACTAGGAGGTGACACATGTCACCCATTTTTGTCATTTTCAGGCTGAGTTGGTAGTGTATGGATTTGACATGTGTCACTGTATGGATGATACATGGAAGTTCATACATTGACATGGCCCTATGACAGATGGACACGTGGCATACGAATGACAACTGGGTAGGTGACTGGGCATACAGACTTACACGTGGCAAGGTGACTGGGCGTATGGACTGTTGACGTGTCGGATAGGTGGCAGGATGATTGGGCGTACGGTTTGACGAGGTGGTCCAATCCTGGATCACCACATGGCCCAATCAGGTGGTGCCACGTGGCACCCTACAGATGCCCAATGACATCCGGGTAAAACATTTGTTAGGCCAGGAGGTTCAAACCTCTGACCTCCTTGGGCGCCAATGACTTGACAACTGTGCGCTAACCATTTGAGTTGCAGTTTTTTCTTGTTATAGAGTTGGAAAATTTTTAATATATGTCAACCATGGTGAAGAATGCGGGGATAGGCCCGGTCGATGGGGGCCAACCACATCCGACCGCGGGCTAGGATCCATGACTGTTGAACCAATATTTGGTGCAAAATTGGAGAGGGGCATGGCCACAAGACCAGGGCTACCACATAGAGGGGGATACACCAGAGGAAAGGGCGCGTAGGACTAGGGCTAGGCCATATGGCCTTTCACATGTGACCCAGAGCCAAGAAGTGGGAAGCTAGCGTGTTAGGTGCTAGCGCCTGGCCATATGGCGGGATCCCATACGACCAGGGGCCAACGTAAGAGGGGTTGCGCCCCAATTATATACAAAAGTGGGTTTAATACTTTGGAATAGTTGATTTTGTGGATTTTATTCAACAAATTTGGGGGATCTTGGCCCTTTTTGGGGGATATTGGGCCCTTTTAGAGGCCAGATCTTAGGGGGAAGGTGGAAGATGGTTACCAACTTTAGATCTATATAAACCAAGCCTTATTAAGGCCATGGGGACGAGATTCAGATTAGGTTTATGCTGAATATTTTCCAAGTCAAAGCCATTTTTATGCAGGGAATCTGTTGAGGAGCACACCTTTGTGAGCCATTTCTGGGAGCTTCGGTCATCCGATTTAAGTGTTATTTCTTCTGTTGGGTTCTATAGATCTAGTAGAACAAGACCAAATCAGTTTTGCAACCTTTTGGTACTATTGTGATGTACTTATTGAGATTTGAATAGAAATAAGAAAACCTCACCAACTGAGACAAAGGCCTATAGATGTAAGCGAGCTTGCCGAACTTCGTTGTCACATTGGTGTTATGGTTTGCTATTGTTTTATGCTTGATTTCAGTTTTGTACATGTTCATATGGCTGTGTTATTTCTTCTATAACATCTTGCTCTTTCTTAAATCTTCCTAATTGGTTAATAAATACATGCATAATAACTCAACCATAGTCGTGTAAAAGATATTTTCAGGTCAACATGACAACCCTCCCATACCTAAATTTGGCAAGCTGCATAAGGTCTTTTAGCATTTGTTTATTTTGAGAGGGGGGATTTGATGCACATATTTGGGTGGTTATTTTATTATATATGGCTTAATTGACATGATTCTTATGACTTGTGAGCTCTTGGAGGGTGAATATTCTTGTCTTTGCAAGGCTTTGATAGGTGGAAATCTTTTTGTGAAGGCACATGGTGACTTATACCTTCACTTGGGGCATGAGTCCCACAAGATGGATGTTGTGCCCCCTCTCCTTGGACAATTAGATGATAGATGTTTCCTTTGGAGGCATGAGAGGACACCTTGGAGAAGTATAGCTAGCTCTCTATTGCCTAATGTTTGACCCTTGAGGACCAAAATGTCACTTTTGAGGGTATGACATCACATTGGGGACTAGGGTTTGGTGATGGTGGTGATCACTTGACGGAGAGTTGGCATGTTTTAGAGGAGATAATTCCTATTTCGTGGAGACATGGCCTTTGGAAGACAATGACTTCTCCAAAATTCTCAATGACTTGCTCTCTAGCCCAAAACGTCATCCTTAGGGCATGACATCACCCCTAAAGGGGGATTTTATTTTTTTATTTTGAAATTATGAATGTAAAGGGGAAATTAGAGGAGGTCAACCTCACTAATTGTGTTTTATCCTAATGATAGCTGGACAAATTAATTTTATATCTCTTGTATAAATAGAGACCTAATTCATTTCATTTGGACAACAATCACACTCGAGAATTACATAATACATGGCTGAAATTTTTGCCCCTCTTGGGAAAAACACATGTCTCTCTCTTTGATGCTATTTGGATTCTAGTAATTTGTCTTTTGGAGATAAAGTGGTGCACTATCTCTTGTATTCTTTGCTTTTTGTACAGTGATGGAAAATACTTGGTAGATAAGGGTTTATCTTGCATATCTCTTAGAATTGGTAAGAAATTTCTGCATGTTGTTGGTATTTCTTTCTAGTTTCATAGTTGTTCTTGTCTAAACCTTTGGAGGAGTATAAGGGTATACACCCTACACCAAGTCTATCATTATTGTTAAGTGGATAAGTTATTGCAAAGGTTGATAGGAGGAGTAAAAGGGCTTACACCCTCCTAGATTTACCTTGTTGGATTTTCTTTCTCTAGGGAGTAAAATGGCTTACAACCCTAGAAAAGTAGTAAATATAACCTTACACTAGAAGAATCCATAACCCATTGACAATGAACTAATATTAATTTTCATTGGACAAATAACATCATTGCATTGGTATATGTGAAATTGAAAGATATTGTATTTCTTCAAGTTGGAATATGTTCTTAGTGTCATAAGCTTGCTTGTGCCCTAAGTGAGTCTATATTATCATAGTAACTCTCTTGTTGCAATTAACTTAATGCTACAACCATTAGGGATGCAACAAAATTCACTTTCTTTCATCATTTACTCACTTTTCCATCGTTGAAATTAATTTGTGAACCGATATTACTGTTCTATTGCCCATTGGCTATCTTTTTGATGGTTTACTTGTTGATTTTCGTGGTTGGAATTTGTTGTTGTAGAATTTTTTTGCTACAACAATAAGGCTGCTATAATAATTTGTTGAAAAATTCATTTAGTAGCCCCTTTTTACTGCCAAATATTTTTCTTAAGTACTGGAAAATTACCTACATGTTTAGTAATTGATCATCCAATAAATATTTGATGTTTTTGATAATTAATTATGCAGCTAAAAACTCTTTCTATCGCGTATATATATTTTTTTACTACTACAATTTAGGACAACAAGATTTCCTTGCTTGTCCCCTTGATATAGGCTTGGTTTTATGATCATTTGTCTTGTCCTGAGAAGGTATAACATTGTCTTTTAGATACAAAACACTTTGGAAACCTTCCTTCACCACAAGACTCTTTTACAGGCCTCTTTCCATTTCCAAACCTGACCTAGAGGGGTTTCGCTAACCATTCTACCACTTTCCATCTCTATCCCCCTAGGGTCACTGAGATTCCCCCTTTGTGGTGACTTATCATCACTGAAGTGAGGGGAGTATCTATCTAATGTGACAATGGGTAACTACTCCCATAGGTGTCTCAGTCTTGTGGATTAAGTTGGGATTTTACGAAACCTACAATATGTGGCGATAACAATGACTATTAATCAACAAATCATGTAATAAAGGGTCATGTTTTACCACAAAACCCATGATACTATTATAAAAAATACGTGTCACATAGTCAAAAGAAACAATATGATAGTTCTATACAACTCAGCAGGGATGATTTTAAGGATGGAAATTTATTTTAAAATGTAGAAAACTTGGCGAATCTTACTAATCCTTCATATGCCAACTATAAATGTTTGGCGATATTTTTGTAAAAATATTCAAATTTCCAAGGATTTTATGTAGTTTTTATAATTTTTTGGCGATTTTTAAGGTAAAATAATTTTATCCTATAGAATTTGGGTGAATCCTTTTTAAAATTGTGAATCTCGATTTTGGAAAAACCATGGAAAATTAGCCCATGAGCAAAATTTATCCCCTAAAATCATCCATGCAACTCAGGTACCCCAATACCTAATACAATGTTCTCTTATACATTAATATCACTTCTTTGCCTATTTAAACTCCTAAAGTCTTATTTGTAAATCCCCTTGGATTCTTCCAATCTCTTTTATCTTTGAAAACCATAATTTACAATTGCATACTTGAACTAGTGAGTGATAACCTTCCACCTTTATCAATCCCCTAGGGTTACTTACACATGTACTCCTTGGTTCCGTTATAAGAACTCCTTTGGATTTATTTTCTCAAAGTTTGCATATCTAATTAATTCATCTTGGGATATATTCGTTGGCATAGTTCCATTCATACCTTGGAAGTTTTTTCCCTATAGCATCAAGGGATGTTCCGTCATAAGCTAGGGAAAGTGAGGTATCATCTCCTTTAAGGGAACTAGGTTTCTATACTTTTCATATTTCATTGATGTATCTTTATCGTAGTAGATCTAATGTTTATTGGTTACATATACACGTGCACATGTGCACGCGCGCACGCACACACACACACACATAGTTTTGTAATGGAGATCGAGGAAAGTCTTCTCTTATAAGAATTTGGAGCTAAGTGTCTAAGTCATTCCACAATGTTAACCACTCTTGAACGATTATCACAACTCTTTACTTTAACCAAAGGAGTATCAACATCTGTAGAAATAAATTCTAGGTGATTTTTCTTCTTTCTTCTATTTCATTTCGAATATTAGGGTTTCTAGTTCATTAAAGGAATTGCCAATTAATTAACCCTATTTATTCAACAGGGTCTCCATTGATTGAACCTATGACATAGAACATGCATTTATGGGAGTAAAGAATACCTCTAATTTTAATACATATTAATAAATGCCTCCCAAAAATATTTTGTTGAACCCCCCTCCCAA
>SNQJ01S0028058.1:209898-238286 GCA_010110895.2 Picea sitchensis | reverse complement strand
GGTAGTCACCTCTACTTCCTCATTTAATTGTTGGTAAACATGATAGAAAGCCTAATCAAATAACATTGGTCACCTACAACCACAGGTTATAATTAATAAAAACTTAACTTCTTAATTAAACTATTGGATTTACCACATATATAATTGTCTTACTCTTGGATCTTTTAGTTTGTACCTAAAACCAAGTAGTGACTACATGATCCTCTTCCCCCTTTTAATACTTTGTGATCTTCTAGGATCTTTTAGTTTGTACCTAAAACCAAGTAGTGACTACATGATCATCTTCCCCTTTTTAATACTTTAAGATCTTTTATAGTCTTCCATCCCTATCCTCACATTCAGATTCTGTATGGTAACATGAATCCATTTGTATCCCACCCTTTGAATTCATCCTAGTATTTCAAAAAAAAAGTAAAGGAACATCACACAATGTATGGCAACATTATGTCCTTCAAATAATCCTTTACCCCGAGGAAAGTCACTACAAGGAAGCATGAAGTCCATGGTTAACTCCACACTTAGAAGTAACGGTGTTTCTACCCACATGGATTTAACCATAAATGAAAATAGGGCAATGATTATTTCATATTTTTGAAGAACTTGTACTTCTTTTATATCATATTTAATGGGAATCGTACTGACTATTACAAATTCCAAATAAAATAATTAATTCAATAAAGAGGCATCCTTTCTCAGAAAAGTCAACCTGTTTTGCCTTACCTTAAAATATAATGTAAACATTATAAAATCTAAATATATATTTTTAAAAGTTAAAGGTCTCTATTGAAGCTATAAATGGAAAGCATTTAAAAGTTAAAAGTGTCGAGAAATTGCATTTCTCTTGACTAGTCTCTTCTCCAATCCTCTGTTCTTAATGAACTCTCAAAACAATAGCAAAAAGAACATCGAATAATTAAAAAATAGAATTGAAGAAGAGACACAATAACGTTAACACAAAAAAATCTCACATCAACACAAAAATCTCTCAGTTATTATTTTCTTCAGCTAAAGCATCATTTATACATATGTTTTTTCACTCAAAGATAGTAGAAGATTAGATTCAGATATGATCCAATCACAACCATAAACCAAATATGGACGAGATCTCCTGGAGCTAACAAACTCCATAAGAATAGTCAATAACTACCTACGTAGATAGAGATTAATCTCAACAATTAACAATAAGCTAAATCAAGCAAACAACACACCTAATTGAACACTATAATTATGATTCTAACACTCCCTCTTCAGGATAGTGCTAGGTACCTGCAAACCAATTCTAAATCTGAATCTTCAAATTTTGGCTCAGGCAAGGATTTGGTGGATTTAGTGAGAATGTCAGCAATATTGTCTTCAATAGAACAATACTACATGTAGGTCTCCTTCATATTCATGAGGTCTCTAACGAGATGATATTTGGTATCAATGTATTTTGACTTGTCATAAAACACAATATTATTACCCAACTTAATGTATGATTGATTATCAAAAAATATAAGAGTATGACTCTCCTTTATTAATCTAAGATCAAGAAGCAATTTCTTAAGCCACATTGATTCATATATTCTAGTAGCAACAATAATGTACTCAACTTTTGTGGATGGAAAGGAAACACAAGCTTGTTTCTTACTGCTCCCAGAAACCAACCAGAACCCAAGGAGAAACAATAACCTATAGTAAATTTTCTAGAATTCATATCACCTGCCCAATCAACATGAGTATAACCATGAAAAAAAATATCCTGTCTTTTTCATACCCAAAAGAATAAAAAATATTACTACTCAAATAGTGAATAATCCTCTTACTTGCTTCTCAATGAATTTTCTTTGGATTTACCATAAAATGACTAAGGGAATTCACTTTGTATGATAAAACAACGTGAGTATTACGCGAGTAAACAATGATGCCAATAAATTGTTAACACAATGTAGCACCCACTTCTTCACTTGGATCATCAAATATCAATTTAGTAAAAGGATACATGGGTGTAGAGATAGGTTTGCAACCCTCCGTTTTGAACTTTTTCAAAATCTCCAGAGAATACTTGGCTTGAGTCAAAATGAGATGACCTTTATCATGCCATACTTCCAAACCAAGAAAATAGTGAAGAGTACCTAGATCCTTTGTTTCAAATTCTTGTCATAATTCATCCTTCAACCAATGAATCAATCCATCATCACTTCATCACTTCTTGTCAGAATGAGATCATCCAAATACAAAGCAATAATCAAAATGATATCACCATCTCTCAGAATGTATAGATTAACATCAACAACTAATTTATTTACCCCTTTTTTATGGAACCACTCATCAATCTGCATGTGCCATGCATAAGGATCCTGCTTACGAACATACAAGGCATTGTTCAACCTACACATCAACTCTTGAAAAAATTCAAATCCATGTGCTTGTTTTATGTATACTTCTTCCTGCAAAATATAATACCCCGGTTTTGAGTCCCCACATTAATAATGTGTTTTGTTTAATTGATGAAAGGCCATCTTTCTCAAACAATTAAAAGGGGCTGGAGTGCCTAGGAAACATAATATTTGATCATTATTAATAATAAAATACATCATTGGCTACTATACATACAAGGATAAGAGTTATAGGGGGATATGATTCTACAAGAGAGGGGGATAAAGGGGCTAGGCCTTTTCATTATATTTTATTTATCAATGTTGATTTAAAATGAGAAAAGTGGTTACATGAGCTTCTTGATGGGAAGGCTACGTGGTTCTTCATTTCATATAATTATATAAACACCCCTTGTGGGTTGTTTGGGGGTTCACTCTTCATTCACTTTTCTCATTCATTATTCCTCAATCATTCTTGATCTTTGATGGGGAAGGAAAAATGATTTTCTCAGAAAGGAGCCATTGTTTGTTGGTTATAGTAGTCATTGGTGTATTCCAACCATGGATTGGTTCCTACATGCATGAGATGCATTAGCATGTACTACATTTTATTCATGGCTACGAATATTGAGTGTCCTAGCATGGAGATTCTTGAACAGATGCACTGGAGCCCTTGAAAGAAGTGGACAGCCTGAAGGACTGCGTGGAAGTGATGTGGGTTGATTGTCTTTGGGTGGTGTAGGATGGAGAGAAGAGAGTCGGTGTACTTTGGATTGTTTTTCATTGAGAAACCTATAAGATCTTGAATGTTGACTAGTTTGGGAAGCTGAGTGTTGTCTAGGAACCTATCCTTGTGGATTCATAGCCCTGGCTTGAGGGTGACTTGCTGTTGATATTTGGAACAACAACATCTATGGTGGGTGGGACATCCTTGATATACAACTAGTTGTTGATTGATTTTGTTTGAGATAACTTCCCTCTGTCATGTGTTTCTATGATTGTATACTTATTTTTGTTGTGTATTAATTATTATCTATGACATTCGTTTTTATAATATAGATGATTGACGGTTATTGTTGTGCATGGAATATTGTTTATTTGATTTATGATGTATCATGAAACTTGATCATTGCATGTGCGTATTTCATTCTTATTTATTATTAAATGTTATCAGAATTCGAAATCTGTTTTAGAAGTGCATTTTTTAGTGTGGTCAACCTGTGGGTGGCTAGGTATGTTATAGAATGGTATCACAACTTCTGGTTGAAACACCAGAATGATATGGGTTGAAATGACTGCGAATTGGGTAGATTCGTTGTCACAAATTTAGTTTGGAAGGATTTGGGGGAAAATGGTGGAAAAATTAGAGATAAAATCCCCAAATTTGTGAAAATATATGAGTTTAAATGATTCAAGACTACCTAAGAAGGTTAATGGAATCGATCTGCAGAGTGGCAGAGTTAGATTCAACCCACAAGATAGAAAATTTAAGTTTTAATGGTCACTTTAGTTCTAGGAAGAGCTTGATGAATCGAAGGAAGAGATTGTGTTCGATCTCAAGATCAATGACCTAGATTCATCCTTGAAAAACTTTAAAAAATTGTAATGCTTTCAAATTTTGGCAAAATACTAGATCGACGATTGAGATTCAATTTCATAGGTTGGAAAAAATGAGTTGTATTGAAACTCTGGATTCATTTCAACCTTTGGGGGGTTGGAACCGATAAAATATCAAGATCATCTTGGCTCAGATATTGATGATCCAGATTCATTGATAATTGGTCCAAAAACTTTCGAAGTGTTGGAGTTGGCCTAGAGAATTCATCAACAACCGATGGTTAGGTCAACTGGATTGTCGAAGTGTTTTAATAACCAATGGAATCCTATGACGCTTGATGGTCAGGTCAATCTATTTGGAAAAAAAATTTGTTCATCAAAAGAAATGGTCGATGGGCCCACGGTCTGGTCAACCAATTAGCAAAGTTTTCTAATCAAGTGAGAGAAAGAGTCGATGGTTGGACATCGACCGAGTTAGCGAAGTTTTGGATCATCCAAGAGAAACAATCGATGGGATATGAAAGAAAAAGAGTGATGATGTGTCATTGCATGTCAACATCCATGTTTTATGCCACGCTAACATCCACATGCCATGCCACATAAATAATCATGTGTCATGCCACATTAGCAAGGAAAAGGTCGATGGAAGATGGTCGAGTCAATCGAATTAGAGAAGTGATTTTCATCAGCCAACTAGAATGGCCGCTGGTTGATGGGACGATGGTTGGGTCGACCAAATTGATAGTGTTTCGTCCACTAATAGTAATTTTCGATGGCCAATGATTGGGTTGGCCAGTCCAAATAGGTGTTGCAACCAATTTCCAAGGAATGGGGCCGATGAAAAATGGTTAGGTCAACAATTGAGATAGTTAGAGAGAAGATTGATGGTGTAGATTACTTTTGAATTGAGATCAACGATGGAGATTGCACTTGGGAAAAAAATTCCATAACTGGAGCATACTAAGTCTAATTGAGATGAATCTTATGGTTTTTTCCCTGGAGATGATATCTACAAAAGTGTCAAAGAGGGCCCTTGTCCAATTCTTCTTGGATTGGTAAGAAATTGCAAAATAGTGATTTTTAAAGATCTAGGTCTAGGTCTTGATAGGGGTCCAAATTAAGATGAAATTCTTGGAGAGAGTCCATAAAGAAGACAAAAAAATTATGTTGGAAGGAACTAAATAAATCCTAAGTGGATTTGTGTTACACATTATTTTGGTCACCCCCATGATCATCGATGATATGTGTATTGTTTACTTCTCTATTCCATGGAACTATTGAAGAAATAAGACTTTCTCCCTGGGAAGTAAAATCATATTTTCTTTATTGAAAACCCTAACAAATAATATCGTCGCACCTTTCCTTATGTTAAGGGTGCGATGATGCCTAATCATCTCATGTTGCACCACAGTGGAATGGGACATCGTCGCAGGCTACTTGTGTTTAGGGTGCGACGATGCTCAAACAAAGGAAAAAGGTGAAATTATCGAAGGTTATAGAATGTAATATCTAGAAGAATGAGGTGGCCTCCGATTGGTTTGGATCTCACTCGCTTCTCTGATTTATTGGGATCATCCTAATCTCTTCATCCATCTCTCTTCACTCTATATAAAGAGGGATCTCTCATGGGAAATGCTAGGTTGGCTTATGCATGAAGAATTTTGTTGAAGATTGTACTTGTGATAGCTTTGCTTTAGCTTTCCAAGTCAAGTTGTGAACACTCTTCATCAAAATAATTGGATAAAAAGTGTGTGTGTTGAGGAAAAGGGCCATTGGAAGGGACCTTGCAACATCAAGGCATAGGTTTTATTCTCTAATTTCATCAATATAATGCAGTAATACATGTATTCCCTATAAAAGTTTCTTCATTTTTATTGCAAAACTCCTGGAGCTTATGCATAAGTTTCATTGGAAGATATATATCATTGTTCTCTCTCTTTTTTGGTTTTTGCTTCTTAACATGTTCAACATCCCGTAAATCCAAGGATATAGAAAGGATGACACTACTGAGGATCAAATGACGTTTAAAGGGAATTTCATTCATCCCCCATTTGTGCTTCTTAACATGTTCAACATCCTGCAAATCTAAGGATAGAGAAAGGACGACACTACCGAGGATCAAATGACATTTAAACGGAATTTCATTCATCCCCCATTGAAATAGCTTATATTACAATGAAATCTAAGGAGAACCTTGTATTTTGCTATGTTTTGTTCTAATTTCTTGTCGAAATTAGGGAGATTAGTTCACGTTAGCACTTACTGATTTGTCCATTAACACCTTCCACCTAAGAAGCTCATGTAACCACTTTTCTCAATTAAAATTAATATGGGTAAATAAAACATAATAAAAAGGCCTAGCCCCTTTATCCTCCTCTCTCGTGGATTCATAGCCCCCTGTAACTCTTTCCCTTTTTCAACTATCATCCAATGATGTATTTTATTATTAATAACGATCAAGTATTACATTTTCTAGGAACTCTGGCCCCTTTTAATTGTTTAGGCACTCTGTCCTTTCATCAAATAAACAAAATACATTATTAATATGAGGACTCAAAACTGGGCTATTACATTCCCCTACCCCTTATTTTGGCATTGTCCTCAGTGCATGTACAAAACATAAATCAAAATTTCAAAATTATTCAAAACATCGTGGGTACTTTGGTTGCATGGCATCTTCATACTCCTAAATAACATCTTCAAGACTGTAGAAGGTCCACTGAAATTTTACCTATTCTATGAATCGATTCCATAGAATTTTGAATTTTTTGTCTAATATGTGCACCATCTAGACCTAAAAGTCTCCTTCTGGCTCCACCTGAATCAAATTCCAATCAATAACATAGTTAGGATCATGTACATTATTTTCAGCAAAGAGACATGAAATACATTATGCACATTCATGGAAGAAGGAAATGAAATCATGTATGGAATTGACCCTATTCTGTCCAATAGCTCAAATGGACCATGGGGTCTAGCTGCTAGCTTTGTACAACTTCCCAACTTTAGTGAGCTCTTATTGGGCTTCACTTTCAAAAGAACGTGATCTCCCACTTTAAATTATCTATATGTTCTTTTCTTATCTGCATATATATTTTCTCTATCTTATCCTACCTTCAAGTTCTACCTAATTTTAACCATCTGGTCTTCCATATTCTTGAGCAATTCTGGCCCAAGTACTAATATGTTTGTTGGGTTTTCCCAACTCACTATAGTATTAGATTTTCTAACATACAAAGATTCAAATGGGATCATCTTCAATGAACCTTGATACCCATTATTATAGGAAAAATCAACCAAATGAATGTTGGATTACTGAGAGGGGGGGTGAATCAGTAATAGAGCAATTTAATCCCTTTTAACCATTTAATCCAAGTGCTATATCAATGAAACATTATTATCCAATAAATGCAGAGTAAATAAGCAATGAACAAATGANCCTTGATTCATAACATATGACAAACCCATTTTGACTGAGGACTCCACCAATTCCTTCATTACATGCATCGGTGCATACGATGAAGTCTTCATCTAGGTCTGCGATCCTTAATATTGGAGCACTTATCAATAATTGTTTCAAGTGTTGGAAACTCTTCTCGCAATCCAGTGTCCACTGAAACTTCACTCCCTTTCTTTGCAAGCAAGTGATTGGGTGTGGAATCTTTGAGAATCCTTTAATAAATCTTCTATAGTAGCCTACAAGACCCATGAATGATCTCACNTTGATGCTGAACATTCTCTAATGGCTTCTATCTTCTCAGGATCCACTATTATCCCATGCTTTGAAATGATATGCCCCAAATAGTGAATTTGTTTCTGATAAAATGAACACTTGCTCAATTTGGCATACAACTGATGCTCCCTTAATACTTGCAACACCATCCTCAAATGATGTTCATGCTCTTCCTCTTACTTAGAATATATAAAAATGTCATCCAAAAAGACAATGAAAAACTTGTCCAAATATTCTCGGAAAACACCATTCATTAAGCACATAAAAACAACTGGTGCATTTGACAACCCAAATGACACCATTGTGAACTCATAATGACCATACCTTGTCCTGAAGGTGGTCTTGCTGATATATTCTTCTTTAATTCTTACCTGATGTTATCCTGATCTGAGATCTATCTTTGAAAATATCTTTGCATCCTTCAACTGATCAAATAGATCATCAATCCTTGGTAGAGGATACTTGTTCTTAACAGTCACTTTATTCAACTGTTTGAAGTCAATGCACAATCTTAATGTTCCATCTTTATTTCTCACAAACAAGACTGGGGAACCCCAATATGACACACTTGGGCATATATACCCCTTCTTCAGAAGTTCTTCAAGTTACATCTGCAACTCCTTCAACTCTGGTGTACTCATTCTGTAAGGATTCTTGGATACTGGCGTTGCTCTAGACATTAAATTTATAGAGAAATCAATGTCTCTCCTTGGGGGTGGTCTGGGTACCTCCTTGAACACATCCTCAAAATCTTCTAGGATTGCATAATCCTCCAAATTTGGCACCTTATCTCTAGGTGTCTCCACCAAATGAGTTGCAAATATTTGACATCCTTTTCTGTGATATTTCTTCAGCTACAATGCTGAAATTTCTCTAATGGTCACTGCCCTGGGAATTCCCTGTACTTTCCTTAGTTTCCCTTCCTCATTTAGGCAAGTAAATGCTTTATTGTGACAGTCTAAGAGAGTGTGATGTTGTTCCAACCAATCCATCCCAATTAGATAGTCATAGGAACCTAAAGGCAAGATGTTTAAATGTGCCTTGGTGTTCAGTCCATTCATGTCTATGAGGCATGACTTAACCATCTCATTAACTTTTCTTCTGGCTCCTATAGCTAGATGCACCAACCGAGATTTCCCATGCTTTCTTATTGGCAATTGAAAACATTCCACCATCTTAGGGTCTATATAACTATGACTAGCTCATGAATCAATTAAAATAGCAATGGTTTGGTTGTTGATCATACCTTCCACTTCAACCATGTGGGACTGATACTCTGCTTGCTTGTTGTTTAGGGCTGCATATATCCTTGGCACATATCTACCCATGTCCTCAACTATTTCATCTTGATGTACATTGTGAACAACCCTACCTTTTTCACCTCTGTGAGGACAATCTCTAAACCTATGATCTCCTTTACAACCCCAACATTGAATAGGTGGTTTCCTTGGCTGTTGACTCCCTGTGTCAATCATTCTGGGTTCTTTAGGAGTTTGTTGTCCTTGTGGATTATTTCTGAAGAATGGTAGCTTAGCTCCCTTCTTCATCTGATCCATATTGAATTTCTTATTGTCTTCCCAAGCCTTTTGGAAAGATGGCCTTTCTTTCTTCTAATCATATAGGCATTTAGCTCGCCTTATGGTCTCTTCTAATTTCTTGGGATCATCATACTATATTTTTTCACTGGTGAACGATGGAAATTCACTCAAATACCTTTGAATTTTGACTATCTCATCCTTGATGAAAGAGACATACTTCAGCAGTTCTAGAAACATTCTCTCATATTCATCTATGGTCATACTTCCAAGCCTAATTTCAAAGAAATCTTTCATTTTCTTCTCATAGTATCTCTTAGTCAAGTATTTCTTCTCAAAATACTTCTTAAATTCCCTCCAAGGAACACTTTTCTCTTTAATGTGTTGTACCTGCACAAGTTGATCCCACCACATGGAGGCCTTTCCTTTGAGTTGATAGAAAGCAATTCTACCTTCTGCATGAGAAGAATAATTATGCAATTGATAATACTTTTTCATGCCCATAAACCATGTTTCTGCATATTCATCCTTCTTTTGCTCACCATCAAATGTAGGAGGTTTGATTTTGTTCATTTCTCCTCGCATCTCATCCACCCCATACCTCTTATACCTTTCGACAAGGGATAGACTTGATTTGTTGCCTGCTCTTTTATTGGAATGCCTTGGAGAATGATGGTGATGTATGCTAACACTTCTTGCTTTTCTTTTCTCATCCAAAGGCTTGTGACTTCCAGATTTTCTTCAGCCACTCTCCTTAACCAATTTATTTTCTATTATGTTCAAGCCCTCTAATAAATTCATGTCGAAGTCATCTTGCTTCTCTTTGGCTCTCATAAGCCTTTCATTATCAGTTTTATGGATTTGGACATCCTTCTGCAAATTCTTAATGGTCTCAACCATATTCATGTTTTCATTCCTTTCTTATCCATGTCCATTGGATTTTGTTCCTTCAATGCCCAAATGGACATCCACCCCTCTGCTCTCATCTTGATGACTGTAATTCCCCTGTGATTCTTCCATTCCTATGGAATCCACACTGGTCTGATCTAATCTAGTTGTTGTTAATTCTGCAAAATGTTCAGCCATCGAAACTTGTCAGGCTAACAATTCAACAGTTCATGAAAAATATGAACCATTTTGGTTCCATATATACATCAAAGTTATCTCTCCTGATTTCCTAGTGTTATCACCGTGACAATTCTAGATAAGACCCAAGTATTGAAAACATAGATGCGTAGTGCCTTCAGAGATAAATCTATGCAATAATGTGGTTTTTCGAAACCACTTTCTCCAAGATGCAGTATCATGTGCTTCAACATGTCAAATCCACCACTCGTGGAGCGGGCGATGGCTAGTTGGATCACCCCGTTTCACTCGTTCGGTACTTCGCAGCCATGTGACATCAGTTGGACACCACCATGTAATGAACTCAAAAGATAATCATTCGAAATGGATTAGTCGAGCATGGAAACCCAATGCTCTTGTACGTAGTCCGTATGCACTTCATAATTGGAATTCTCTAACTACCAATCCTCAAGTATGAAGGTATCTGCTTATCCATAAACGAAGTAATCTCCAAATTGCTTGACTTTCTGCTCTCTGTAAAATCATTTCGGTATCTCCAACCTGAGACACATGGACAAGGCTAAATCCAGTGAGACTGGTTATTTGGGCAACATGCTAGACTTTCTTGCGAATAAGGAGGAAAGGGTACTTGCACACATTCTAGTGACTAAATTCCACACAGAGCCGGCTATAGACTTGCAGTTGGAAGTCAGGTTGAATCCCATTATGAAGGATTTAGTCATCAATAGACCAACTGCTAAGAATAAAAGGAGCAAGTGACAGAAGGAGGAATCCACGGCTGAAACGGTCGAAAGTGTTGGAGAGAATCAACCGGTTTGGTTAGATTCTTTAAAGGAGGAGATCCCTAAGCTAAAGTGAGTTTGCAACTAAAATTAAGTATGTTTCAACGAATTTTGAACAACTAGTAGCAGAGGTAAGGAGCACCAAATATGATAAGCCTATTCTTAAACGACCCTTTTTACAACAAGATAACTGTTATCATTCCTTTTTTGTAATTTTGGGATTAATACGATTATAAAAATATAGAAGCGGATTTTTGACTGTTTATTACAAAATTCTATTTGGTGGTGTTATGAATCTTGTTTTCTTTGATAGTATGCTTTTCTTATAAGCTTATATTTCACTTCCATCTTTTTGAATCGGAGGAATGTAAAACTTGGAATTCATTTTAATTAATGCTCTGATGCGGTTGTGTGTTTCTTTTTCTTCTAATATTATGAAAATTAAACTCAGACTCATCGCCTTCCAAACGACTTTGAGTGCACTAAAATTCGACCTGTACATCCATATTTATCGTGCATAGCAACATCACAAGGTAAAATGCATTTTCGCACACCTATATCCACTATGAATTTCTTCTCCGTCGTGACGACAACTTGCGCACACTACTTTTGTGTTGTGCACCGATATCCACTGTGCACAGTTTTGGTATCGCGCACTGATACTCCACATGCATTTCGCCCTATGCATTGCACCATGCCAAAGTTCAATATGTTCCATCACGCACAATAATTTGTGTGCACCATTGAATACACTGTCGCGAGACAACTTACAGTCATACTATGCGCATACCGATAAAACTCCTCTATGTTATGCAATACTTGCGCACCTCATGTGCACATTACTATGTGCGTGCTCACCGCACAAGGCTAAATTCAGCGCGTGCATCCACACACAATATTCTTCCGTGCGACGCCACAATTTATCGTGCACACTTGCACACCAACATTTTCCATGGATGCTCCGTGACTTGAATTTTTGTCACTTCGAAGTTTCTCTTTTGTGAATATTTGCTTCAACTGAACCCCTTTGGCCCATCTAGGCTCAGTGTCAAAATTGAAGCTCTGATACCAATTTGTAACGTTCCCCTGGCCACCCACAGGCCAGGGAAATGCCACTCCAGAGCAATATCTCATGCTCTGATACCAGTTGGTAACATCCCCAGCCTTAAACAGTTTGGGCCATGCTACTCTAGGGAACACATTCGTTTTCTTACTGCGGAACTTATGGTAACATACCCAGTATTCAACTGAGCTATTCCACATAAATTTTCTCTTCAAACTGCATGCAACTTAAACATATACATACATCACTCTTGCGGAAGATTTACATATAAACATAAACAAACAATTATATTCTGTAATATAAGATTTCATACTGAAATAATAGTAAACAAAGATATGTAGAATATACAGGGAAATACCCATAAACATACAGACAATTATAATCACATATATGATAAACTGTAACACAAAAACGTAAATAACAATGAAACATATAATTTTATCATACGATTGGTACTTATCTTGGAAATATTTTCATTAGCTACGTATAGATCGTCCACGAGCCTCTCATCCTTAGACTACACCGTTCATCACTCTCAATAGCCTGTCACCCCCGAGTTGTGACTAAAATCCACCCGGATAAAGGGTTCCTAACCAGGCTAAGGCTCATGGACAATAGGAAAGACTCCATCTCAGGTGCCAACTAATAGCCTACAACCTCTCATTTCACACATGCTTGTCCCACCCAAGGAAGTGTTCCTCTTCTTTGCTCAATAGTCCCTTGACTTCCCCACTTCCCTTCCAGGGCTTCAACAACAAGCCGGACCAGAAGTATCAGAGCAATGTAGCTGCAGTTTATCACCTTCGGAAATCAATCCCCAACAATTCTCTTACTCAAAGAATTGCTCACGGGCCTGACAACCCGCTTCTTCAATCCCTCTCCAAGCTAACCAGGTACACCAACTGGAAAAGGTTATGGAAACAAGCTCAGATATGGTGAAATGGATGTCTCAAGGATAACAAACCACGTGAATAAAAATTGTCATGGAATCATTAACTGGATAACTGAGTGATGGAAGGAATCACCATGAAACCAATCGTGAAAGTGATGGTGAGAATGATGGTCAAGCTGCTGGTAAGAATCCCTGTGAAAAGTGACCAAATGAGCTAAGTCCCCATGATATGAATACATGTCCCCAACTTGACACTTGTCATGTTGGAAGCTACTTTGGTCCACTTGTCCCCAACTTTAGTACTTAGGATAAAATAATTATCTATACTTTATGTTTTATGAAATATTAGTATAATATTCCTTTTTGGCCTAAGCTCTCTAGCTTAGCCCTTTCCCTTAACTTTTGGCCCTCCCTTTCCCTAACTGGTGAATTTTAGTCCCCCGTCTCTTTTATCATGGTCGGTTTGCGCACAATGATGTATTTTATATTAATCATGAGACATATACAAAATAGGCACACTGGCCTTTAACATCTAGGTGCTCCGGCCTAATACCAAAACATAAGCATCCCAGCTTATAATAATTGGCTCACTAGCCTATAACACATATCATATACACGAGGCTCGCTGACCTCCATACTATGTGCACTTTAGTTACTGCGCACGATATCCGGGAATGTGTACACTACATATTTGTACTGTGCAGTTCATGCACACACTATGCCATGGGAGGTGCATTACAAAATGATGTCAAAACAACTCACCAGCTTAAGTACACTTATATTACATTTCCATTTGGGTTCGACCAAGGGATATTACACCCATCCCCCTCATACTCTTCACATAAATTAGAGATGTTCTACCTAGGAAACACTCCTTAATATGGGGATTGATTCACCCAATAGGTCACCATGTGATCCAAAATCGGATCCAGGAGCCTGATAGGGCTCAGAAAGGCTTAAAAACAAATTTCTCAGAATGGCTTCAAAATGGACTTGTGCTTAGGTCTCTTTGATACGAACCCAATGCAACTTGAACGGACTCAAACGAGCATCATATGCTCCTGATATCGTGTTCTGTTCGTTTCACCAAACATGAAAAAAGTCAACCAGGTCAAAGTCAATGCTAACGTCATCATGTACGACATGTAATGTCAACATGCTTCATGATGATGTCATCATGCTAATGTGGTGTCACTAGGAGGTGACATGTGTCACCCATTTTCATCATTTTCAGGCTGAGTTGGCACTATACGGATTTGACACATGTCACTGTACAGATTATATGTGGTAGTCTGTACATTGACATGGCCCTATGATAGATGGACACGTGGCATACGAATGACAGCTGGGTAGGTGACTAGGCATATGGACTTACATATGGTAGGGTGACCGGGTGTATAGACTACTGACGTGTCGAATAGGTGGCAGGGTGATTGGGCGTACGGTTTGACGAGGTGGTCCAATCTTGGATCACCATGTGGCCCAATCAGGTGGTGCCACGTGGCACCCTACAGATGCCTAATGACAACTGGGTAAAAAAAATTTTAGGCCAGGAGGTTCAAACCTCCGAACTCCTCAGGCACCAACGACTTGACAACTGTGTGCTAACCATTTGGGTTGTGGTTGTTTCTTGTTATAGAGCTGGTGCATTTTTAATTTATGTCAACCATGGCAGAGAATGTGGGGATAGGCCCGATCGATGGGGGCCAACCCCATCTGACCACGGGCTAGGATCCATGACTGTTGAGCTAATATTTGGTGCGAAGTTGGAGAGGGGCATGGCCAGAAGACTAGGGCTACCACATAGAGGGGGCTACACCAGAGGAAAGGGCGCATAGGACTAGGGCTAGGCCATATGGCCTTTCACATGTGACCCAGAGCCGAGAAGTAGGAAGCTAGAACGTCAGGTGCTAGCACGTTAGGTGCTAGCACCTGGCCATATGGCGGGATCCCATACGACCAGGGGCCAATGCAAGAGGGGTTGTGCCCCAATTATATAAAAAATTGGGTTTAATAATTTGGAATAGTTGATTTTGTGGATTTTATTCAGCAGATTTGGGGGATTTTGGCCCTTTTTGGGGGATATTGGGCCCTTTTTGAGGCCAGATCTTGGAGGGAAGTTGGAAGATGGTTACCAACTTCAGATCTATATAAACCAGGCCTTCTTAAGGACATGGGGAGGAGATTCAGAGTAGGTTTATGCTGAATATTTTCCAAGCCAAAGCCATTTTTATGCAGGGAATTTGTTGAGGAGCACACCTTTGCGAGCCATTTCTAGGAGCTTTGGTCATCCGATTTGAGTGTTGTTTCTTCTGTTGGGTTATATAGATCTAGTAGAACAATACCAAATTAGTTTTGTAACCTTTTGGTACTGTTGTGATGTACTTATTGATATTTGAACAAAAATAAGAAAACCTCACCCATTGAGACAAAGGCCTAGAGACGTAGGTGAGCTTGCTGAACTTTGTTGTCACATTGGTGTTATGGTTTGCTATTGTTTTATGCTTGATTTCAATTTTGTACATGTTCATATGGCTATGTTATTTTCTCTATAACATCTTTCTCTTTCTTAAATCTTCCTAATTGGTTAATAAATACATGCATAATAACTCAACCATAGTCATGTAAAAGATCTTTTCGGATCAACATGACAACCCTCCCATACCTAAATTTGGCACGCTGCATAAGGTCTTTTAGCATTTGTTTATTTTGAGAGGGGGGATTTGATGCACATATTTGGGTGGTTCTTTTATTATATATGGCTTAATTGACATGATTCTTATGACTTGTGAGCTCTTGGAGGGTGAATATTCTTGTCTTTACAAGGCTTTGATAGGTGGAAAGCTTTCTGTGAAGGCATATGGTGACTTATACCTTCACTTGGCGCATGAGTCCCATGGGATGGATGTTGTGCCCCCTCTCCTTGGACAATTAGATGATAGACGTTTCCTTTGGAGGCATGAGAGGACACCTTGGAGAAGTATAGCTAGCTCCCTCTTGCCTAATGTTTGACCTCTAAGGACCAAAATGTCACTTTTGTGGGCATGATGTCACATTGGGGACTAGGGTTTGGTGATGGTGGTGATCAATTGACGGAGAGTTGGCATGTTTTAGAGGAGATAATTTCTATTTCATGGAGGCATGGCCTTTGGAAGACAATGACTTCTCCAAAATTCTCAATGACTTGCTCTGTAGCCCAAAACATCACCCTTAGGGCATGACATCAGCCCTAAAGGGGGATTTTATTTTTGTATTTTGAAATTATGAATGTAAAGGGGAAATTAGAGGAGGTCAACCTCACTGATCGTGTTTTATCCTAATGATATCTGGACAAATTAATTTTACATCTCTTGTATAAATAGAGTCATAATTCATTTCATTTGGACAACAATCACACTCGAGAATTACATAATACATGGCTAAAATTTTTGCCCCTCTTGGTAAAAACACATGTCTCTCTCTTTGATTCTATTTGGATTGTAGTAATTTGTCTTATGGAGATAAAGTGGTGCACTATCTCTTGTATTCTTTGCTTTTTGTATTGTGATGGAAAATACTTGGTAGATAAGGGTTTATCTTGCATATCTCTTAGAATTAGTAAGAAATTTCTGCATGTTGTTGGTATTTCTTTCTAGTTTCATAGTTGTTCTTGTCTAAACCTTTGGAGGAGTATAAGGGTATACACCCTACACCAATTCTATCATTATTGTTAAGTGGATAAGTTATTGCAAAGGTTGATAGGAGGAGTAAAAGGGCTTACACCCTCCTAGATTTACCTTGTTGGATTTTCTTTCTCTAGGGAGTAAAATGGCTTACAACCCTAGAAAAGTAGTAAATATAACCTTACACTAGAAGACTCCATAACCCATTGACAATGAACTAATATTAATTTTCATTGGAAAAATAACATCATTGCATTGGTATATGTGAAATTGAAAGATATTGTATTTGTTCAAGTTGGAATATGTTCTTAGTGTCATAAGCTTGCTTGTGCCCTAAGTGAGTCTATATTAGCATAGTAACTCTCTTGCTGCAATTAAATTAATGCTACAACCATTAGGGATGCAACAAAATTCCCTTTCTTTCATCATTTACTCACTTTTACATCGTTGAAATTAACTTGTGAACCAATATTACTGTTCTATTGCCCATTGGCTATCTTTTTGATGGTTTACTTGTTGATTTTCATGGTTGGAATTTGTTGTTGTAGAATTTTTTTGCTACAGCAATAAGGCTGCTATAATAATTCGTTGAAAAATTCATTTAGTAGCCCCTTTTTACTGCCAAATATTTTTCTTAAGTATTGGAAAATTACCTACATGTTTAGTAATTGATCATCCAGTAAATATTTGATGTTTTTGATGATTAATTATGCAGCTAAAAACTCTTTCTATTGTGTATATATATATTTTTACTGCTACAATTTAGGACAACAAGATTTCCTTGGTTGTCCCCTTGATATAGGCTTGGTTTTATGATCATTTGTCTTATCCTGGGAAGGTCTAACATTGTCTTTTAGGTAAAAAACACTTTGGAAACCTTCCTTCACCACAAGACTCTTTTACAAGCCTCTTTCCATTTCCAAACCTGACCTAGAGGGGTTTCACTGACCATTCTACCACTTTCCATCTCCATCCCCCTAGGGTCACCGAGATTCCCCCTTTTTGGTGACTTATCATCACTAAAGTTAGGGGAGTATCTATCTAATGTGACAATGGGTAACTACTCCCATAGGTTTCTCAGTCTTGTGGATTGAGTTGGGATTTTCCCAACCTACAATATGTGGTGATAACAATGACTAGTAATCAAAAAATCATGTAATAAAGGGTCATGTTTTACCACAAAACCCATGATACTATTATAAAAAATACGTGGCACATAGTAAAAAGGAAACAATATGATAGTTCTATACAACTCAGCAGGGATGCTTTTAAGGATGGAAATTTATTTTAAAATGCAGAAAACTTGGCGAATCTTACCAATCCTTCATATGCCAACTATAAATGTTTGGCGATATTTTTGTAAAAATATTCAAATTTCCACGGATTTTATATAGTTTTTATAAATTTTTGGCGATTTTTAAGGTAAAATAATTTTATCCTATAGAATTTGGGTGAATCATTTTTAAAATTGTGAATCTCGTTTTTGGAAAAACCATGTAAAATTAACCCATGAGTGAAATTTATCCCCTAAAATCATCCATGCAACTCAGGTACCCTAATACCTAATACAATGTTCTCTTAGACATTAATATCACTTCTTTTCCTATTTAAACTCCTAAAGTCTTATTTGTAAATCCCCTTGGATTCTTCCAATCTCTTTTATCTTTGAAAACCATAATTTACAATTGCATACTTGAACTAGTGAGTGATAACCTTCCACCTTTCTCAATCCCATAGGGTTACTTACACATGTACTCCTTGGTTCCTTTATAAGAACTCCTTTGGATTTCTTTGCTCAAATTTTGCATATCTGATTGATTCATCTTGGGATATATTCATTGGCATAGTTCCATTCATACCTTCGAATTTTTATCCCTATAGCATCAAGGGATGTTCCATCATAAGCTAGGGAAAGTGAGGTATCATCTCCTTTAAGGGAACTAGGTTTCTATACTTTTCATATTTTATTGATGTATCTTTATTGTAGTAGATCTAGTGTTTACTGGTTACATATAGATGTGCACGTGTGCATGTGCGCGCGCGCACACACACACATACACATAGTTTTGTAATGGAGATCGAGGAAAGTATTCTCTTATAAGAATTTAGAGCTAAGTGTTTAATTCATTGCACAATGTTAACCACTCTTGAACGATTATCACAACTCTTTACTTTAACCAAAGGAGTATCAACATCTATAGAAATGAATTCTAGGTTTTTTTTCTTCTTTCTTCTATTTCATTTTGAATATTTGGGTTTCTAGTTCATTAAAGGAATTGCCAAATAATTAACCCTATTTGTTCAACAGGGTCTCCATTGAGTGAACCTATGACATAGAACATGCATTTATGGGAGTAAAGAATACCTCTAATTTCAATACATATTAATAAATGCCTCCCAAAAACATTTTGTTGAACCCCCCTCCCAATACATCTTTCTAATTACAAAAACCTGTTTTTGCAAGATATCCCATATTTTTACCAAATACCTCTTTGTATGCCCCACAATACCTATAAACCCTCTTATACCCCACACACACCCCCGCCCCTCCACCCAAAATACCTACAATATATTAACTCTATTTTTCACAAATTTAAACCTCGCTTTATGAAAAGCATGATAAGATATTGGTCAACAAGGTGAATCCCATGTAAGGTAGTCACCTGTACTTCCTCATTTCATTGTTGGTAAACATGATAGAAAGCCTAATCAAATAACGTTGGTCACCTACAACCACAGGTTATAATTAATAAAAACTTAACTTCTTAATTAAACTATTGGATTTACCACATATATAATTGTCTTACTCTAGGATCTTTTATTTTGTACCTAAAACTAAAACCAAATAATGATTACATGATCCTCTTCCCCCTTTTAATACTTTGTGATCTTCTAGTTTGTACCTAAAACCAAGTAGTGACTACATGATCATCTTCCCCCTTTTAATACTTTGTGATCTTTTATAGTCTTCCATCCCTATTCTCACATTCACATTATGTATGGTAACATGAATCCATTTGTATCCCATCCTTTTAATTCATCCTAGTATTTCAAAAAAGAGTAAAGGAACATCACACAATGTATGGCAACATTATGTCCTTCAAATAATCCTTTGCCCTGAAGAATGTCACTACAAGGAAGCATGAAGTCCATGCTTAACTCCACACTTAGAAGTAACGATGTTTCTACCCACATGGATTTAACCATAAATGAAAATAGGGCAATGATTATTTCATATTTTTGAAGAACTTGTACTTCTTTTATATCATAGTTAATGGGAATCGTAGTGACTATTACAAATTCCAAATTGAATAATTAATTCAATAAAGAGGCACCCTTGCTCAGAAAAGTCAACCTGTTTTTCCTTACCTTAAAATATAATGTAAACATTATAAAATCTAAATATATATTTTTAAAAGTTAAAGGTCTCTATTGAAGCTATAAATGGAAAGCATTTAAAAATTAAAAGTGTCGAGAAATTGCATTTCTCTTGACTAGTCTCTTCTCCAATCCTCTGTTCTTAATGAACTCTCAAAACAATAGCAAAAAGAACATCGAATAATTAAAAAATAGAATTGAATAAGAGACATAATAAATATCACGTTAATACAAAAAAATCTCACATCAACACAAAAAACTCTCAGTTATTATTTTCTTCAGCTAAAGCATCATTTATACATATGTTTTTTCACTCAAAGATAGTAGAAGATTAGATTCAAATATGATCCAATCACAACCATAAACCAAATATGGACGAGATCTCCCAGAGCTAACAAACTCCATAAGAATAGTCAATAACTACCTATGTAGATAGAGATTAATCTCAACAATTAACAATAAGATAAATCAAGAAAACAACACACCTAATTGAACACTATAATTATGATTCTAACACTCCCTCTTTAGGATAGTGCTAGGTACCTGCAAACCAATTCTAAATCTGAATCTTCAAACTTTGGCTTAGGCAAGGATTTAGTGAAAATGTTAGCAATATTGTTTTCAATAGAACAATACTACATGTAGGTCTCCTTCTTATTCATGAGGTCTCTAACGAGATGATATTTGGTATCAATGTGTTTTGACTTTTCATAAAACACAAGATTATTACCCAACTTAATGTTTGATTGATTATCAAAAAATATAAGAGTATGACTCTCCTCCATTAATCTAAGATCAAGAAGCAATTTCTTAAATCCCATTGATTCATATCTTCTAGTAGCAACAATAACGTACTCAACTTTTGTGGATGGAAAGGAAACACAAGCTTGTTTCTTACTACTCCCAGAAACCAACCAAAACCCAAGGAGAAACAATAACCTATAGTAAATTTTCTAGAATTCATATCACCTGCCCAATCAACATGAGTATAACCATGAAAAACAATATCCTTGTCTTTTTCATTCCAAAAAGGATAAAAAATATTGCTACTCAAATAGTGAATAATCTTGTTACTCGCTTGTCAATGAATTTTCTTTGGATTTACCATAAATTGACTAAGGGAATTCACTCTGTATGATAAAACAACACGAGTATTACGTGAGTAAACAATGATTCCAATAAATTTTTAACACAATGTAGCACCCACTTGTTCACTTGGATCATCAAATATCAATTTAGTAAAATGATACATGGGTGTAGAGATAGGTTTTCAACCCTCCGTTTTGAACTTTTTCAAAATCTCCAGAGAATACTTGGCTTGAGTCAAAATGAGATGATCTTTATCATGCCATACTTTCAAATCAAGAAAATAGTGAAGAGGACCTGGATCCTTTGTTTCAAATTCTTGTCATAATTCATCCTTCAACCAATGAATCAATCCATCATCACTTCATCACTTCCTATCAGAATGAGATCATCCAAATACAAAACAATAATCAAAATGATATCACCATCTCTCATAATGTATAGATTAACATCATCACTTGATTTATTTACCCCTTTTTTATGGAACCACTCATCAATTTGCATGTGCCATGCATAATAATCCTGCTTACGAACATACAAGGCGTTATTCAACCTACACATCAACTCTTGTTTACCAAAAAATTCAAATCCATGTGTTTTTTTTATGTATACTTTTTCCTGCAAAATGTAATACCCCGGTTTTGAGTCTCCACATTAATAATGTGTTTTGTTTAATTGATGAAAGGCCATCTTTCTTAAACAATTAAAAGGGGTTGGAGTGCTTAGGAAATGTAATATTTGATCATTATTAATAATAAAATGCATCATTGGCTACTATACATACAAGGATAAGAGTTATAAGGGGATATGATTCTACAAGAGAGGGGGATAAAGGGGCTAGGCCTTTTCATTATATTTTATTTATCCATGTTGATTTAAAATGAGAAAAGTGGTTACATGAGCTTCTTGGGGGGAAGGCTACATGGTTCTTCATTTCATGTAATTATATAAACACCCCTTGTGGGTTGTTTGGGGGTTCACTCTTCATTCACTTTTCTCATTCATTATTCCTCAATCATTCTTGATCTTTGATGGCGAAGGAAAAATGAATTTCTCAGAAAGGAACCATTGTTTGTTGGTTATAGTAGTCATTGGTGTATTCCAACCATGAATTGGTTCCTGCATGCATGAGATGCATTAACATGTACTACATTTTATTCATGGCTACGAATATTGAGTGTCCCAGCATGGAGATTCTTGACCAGATGCACTAGAGCCCTTGAAAGAAGTGGACAGCCTGAAGGACTGCACGGGAGTGACGTGGGTTGATTGTCTTTGGGTTGTGTAGGATGGAGAGAAGAGAGTAGGTGTACTTTGGATTGTTTTTCATTGAGAAACCTATAAGAGCTTGAATGCTGACTAGTTTGGGAAGCTAAGTGTTGTCTAGGAACCTATCCTTGTGGATTCATAGCCCTGGCTTGAGGGTGACCTGTTGTTGATATTTGGAAGAAAAACATCTATGGTGGGTGGAACATCCATGATATACAACTAGTTGATTGATTGATTTTGTTTGAGATAACATCTCTCTGTCATGTGTTTCTATGCTTGTATACTTATTTTCGTTGTGTATTAATTATTATCTATGAGATTCATTTTTATAATATACATGCTTGATGGTTATTGTTGTGCATGGAATATTGTTTATTTGTTTTATGATGTATCATGAAACTTGATCATTTCATGTGAGTATTTAATTCTTAATTCTTATTAAATGTTATCAGAATTCGAAATTTGTTTTAGAAGTGCATTTTTTTAGTGTGGTCAACCAGTGGGTGGCTAGGTATGTTATAGAATGGTATCACAACTTTTGGTTGAAACACTTGAATGATATGGGTTGAAATGACTGCGAATTGGGTAGATTCATTGTCATAAATCTAGTTTGTAAGGATTTGGGGGAAAATGGTGTAAAAATTAGAGATAAAATCCCCAATTTTGTGAAAATATATGAGTTTAAATGATTCAAGACTACCTAAGAAGTTTAATGGAGTCGATCTGCAGAGTGGCAAAGTTAGATTCAACCCACAAGATAGAAAATTCAAGTTTTAATGGTCACTTTAGTGCTAGGAAGAGTTTGATGAATCGAAGGAAGAGATTGTGTTCAATCTCAAGATCAATGACCTAGATTCATCCTTGAAAAACTTTAAAAAATTGTAATGCTTTCAAATTTTGGCAAAATACTAGATCGACGACTGAGATTCAATTTCATAGGTTGGAAAAAATGAGTTATATTGAAACTCTGGATTCGTTTCAACCTTTGAGGGGTTGGAGCTGATAAACTATCAAGATCATATTGGCTCAGATATCGATGATCCAGATTCATTGATAATTGGTCCAAAATTTTTTGAAGTGTTGGAGTTGGCCTAGAGAATTCATCAACAACCGATGGTTAGGTCAATTGGATTGCCGAAGTGTTTTAATAACCAATGGAATCCTATGACGCTTGATGGTCGGGTCAATCTATTTGGAGAAGTTTTTTGTTCATCAAAATAAATGGTCGATAGGCCCACGGTCTGGTCAACCAATTAGCAAAGTTTTCTGATCAAGTGAGAGAAAGAGTCGATGGTCGGACATTGAATGGGTTAGTGAAGTTTCGGATCATCCAAGAGAAACAATCGATGGGATATGAAGGAAAAAGAGTGATGATGTGCCATTCCATGTAAACATCCATGTTTTATGCCACACTAACATCCATGTGCCATGCCACATCAACAATCATGTGTCATACCACATCAAGAAGGAAATGGTCGATGTAAGATGGCCGAGTCAGTCGAATTAGAGAAGTGATTTTCATCAGCCAACTAGAATGGTCATTGGCTGATGGGATGATGGTCGGGTCGACTAAATTGATAGTGTTTCATCCACTAATAGTAATTTTCGATGGCCAATTATTGGGTTGGCCAGTCTGAAGAGGTGTTGCAACCAATTTCCAAGGAATGGAGCTGATGAAAAACGGTTAGGTCAACAATTGAGATAGTTAGAGAGAAGATTGATGGTGTAGATTACTTCTGAATTGAGATCAACGATGGAGATTGCACTTGGGAAAAAAAATTCCATAACTGGAGCATACTAAGTCTAATTGAGATGAATCTTATGTTTTTTTCCCCGGAGAGGATATCTACAAAAGTGTCAAAGAGGGCCCTTGTCCAATTCTTCTTGGATTGGTAAGAAATTGCAAAATAGTGATTTTTAAAGATCTAGGTCCAAGTCATTGACAGGGGTCCAAATTAAGATGAAATTCTTGGAGAGAGTCCATAAAGAAGACAAAAACATTATGTTGGAAGGAACTAAATAAATCCTAAGTGGATTTGTGTTACACATTATTTTGGTCACCCCCATGATCACCAATGATATGTGTATTGTTTACTTCTTTATTCCCTGAAGCTATTGAAGAAATAAGACCTTCTCCCTGGGAAGTAAAATCATATTTTCTTTATTGAAAACCCTACCAAAGAATATTGTTGTACCTTTTCTTATGTTAAGGGTGCAATGATGCCTAATCGTCGCATGTTGCACCACAGTGGAATGGGACATCATCGCAGGTTGCTTGTGTTTAAGGTGCGACAATGCTCAAAAAAGGAAAAAGGTGAAATTATCGAAGGTTATAGAATGTAATATCTAGAAGGATGATGTGGCCTCCGATCGGTTTGGATATCACTCACTTCTCTGATTTATTGGGATCATCCTAATCTCTTCATCCATCTCTCTTCACTCTATATAAAGAGGGATCTCTCATGGGAAACACTAGGTTGGATTATGCATGAAGAATTTTGTTGAAGATTGTACTTGTGATAGCTTTGCTTTAGCTTTCCAAGTCAAGTTGTGAACACTCTTCATCAAAATAATTGGAGAAAAGGTGTGTGTGTTGAGGCAAAGGGCCATTGGAAGGGACCTTGCAACATCAAGGCATAGGTTTTATTCTCTAATTTCATCAATATAATGCAATAATACATGTATTCCCTATAAAAGTTTCTTCATTTTTATTGCATAACTCCTTGATCTTATGCATAAGTTTCATTGGAATATATATATATCATTGTTCTCTCTCTTTTTTGGTTTTTGCTTCTTAACATGTTCAACATCCAACAAATCCAAGGATATAGAAAGGATGACACTACCAAGGATCAAATGACATTTAAAGGGAATTTCATTCATCCCCCATTTGTGCTTCTTAACATGTTCGACATCCCGCAAATCCAAGGATAGAGAAAGGACGACATTACCGAGGATCAAATGACACTTAAATGGAATTTTATTCACCCCCCATTGAAATAGCTTATATTACAATGAAATCTAAGGAGAAGCTTGTATTTTGCTATGTTTTGTTCTAATTTCTTGTTGAAATTAGGGAGATTAGTTCATGTTCGCACTTATTGATTTGTTCATTAACACCTTCCACCTAAGAATCTCATGTAACCACTTTTCTCAATTAAAATCAATATGGGTAAATAAAATATAATTAAAAGGCCTAGCCCCTTTATCCTCCTCTCTCGTGGATTCATAGCCCCCTGTAACTCTTTCCCTTGTTCATCTATCATCCAATGATGTATTTTATTATTAATAACGATCAAGTATTACATTTTCTAGGAACTCTGGCCCCTTTTAATTGTTTAGGCACTCTGTCCTTTCATCAAATAAACAAATTACATTATTAATGTGAGGAATCAAAACTGGGGTATTACATTCCCCTACCCCTTATTTTGGCACTGTCCTCAGTGCATGTACAAAACATAAATCATCGTGGGTACTCTGGTTGCATGGCATCTTCATACTCCTAAATAACATCTTCAGGACTGTAGAAGGTCCACTAAAATTTTACCTGTTCTATGACTCGATTCCATAGAATTTTAAATTTTTTGTCTAATATGTGCACCAACTAGACCTAAAAGTCTCCTTTTGGCTCCACCTGAATAAAATTCCAATCAATAACATAGTCAGGATCATGTACATTATTTTCAACAAAGAGACATGAAATACATTATGCACATTCATGGAAGAAGGAAGCGAAATCATGTATGGAATTGACCCTATTCTGTCCAATAGCTCAAATGGACCATGGGGTCTAGCTACTAGCTTTGTACAACTTCCCAACTTTAGTGAGCTCTTATTGGGCTTCACTTTCAAAAGCATGTGATCTCCCACTTTAAATTATCTATATGTTCTTTTTTTATCTGCATATATCTTTTCTCTATCTTATGCTACCTTCAAGTTCTACCTAATTTTAACCATCTGGTCTTCCATATTCTTGAGCAATTTTGTCCCAAGTACTAATATGTTTGTTGGGTTTTCCCAACTCACTATAGTATTGCATTTTCTAACATACAAAGCTTCAAATGGGATCATCTTCAATGAACCTTGATACCCATTACTATAGGAAAACTCAACCAAATGAAAGTATTCTTCCCACTTAGATGGCTTATCCATCACATACATTCTCACCATGCCTTCAATAACTTGGTTCACTCTCTCTCACTCTCTCTTCTCATGTGATTATGAATGGTATGTTGTGATAAAGTTCATATTTGTACCAAATATTTTAAATAATCCTCTACAGAAATTTGAAGTAAACCTAGTATCTCTATTTGAGACAATGGGATGAACTTATTTATTATTGTTAATATTTAGGATGGGTTGGGCAGGAATTTGTGTTGGTTGTGGAGGGTTTTGAGGAGTAGGTAATTGGAGTTGTTGTGGATGATTGATTTTTTATTGAGGGATTTGTGTAGGGTATGTTGTGTATGGTTGTAGTGTAGGATAAGAGAAGGTAGTTATGACATCATAGGATGAACCATGCCAACCTTACTACCAAATTTGGTGTGTAATGGGTTGAGGTGGCCAAGGATTCCATGGAATAGGAGTGTTCCACATTTGATTATGAGGATAAGGAAATTGAGTTGCAGAGATTTGAACCATACCTAAAGGTCGAAGTTTCCATGGTTTTTGTGGTTCCATTGCATAAAGTAAACTTGAGGCCTATTTCTCCCCTCGATATTCTACCTTAATTCCTGGTAATGAAGGGTAGTTTCTAGTAGAATGTGATTCTTGAAAAATACCAAAAATTTCAATGTTTTCCAGAGGGAGATCCCTTAGGGATGTTTCTTTCAACACTTAGGAAAGAATATAGATAAATGTCTTTTTGACTTCTCCCGCCTCTTCTTAACCTACAAAACATCCAATTGTGAACTCAAAGAGATGATAATATACGTTTTAAAATTTTCAAACATATTACCAATTTTATCCCTTGTGACTCTAATTCCTCAAACATATTTTGTAAATATGGAAGCAATGTCTCTAGAAATTCTACTAGTCCTTAAGTTATCTCCTGAATATCGTTTACATAACTCATATACCTCATCATATGGAAACTAGGAAACATCCTCTGATCCCATCAGATTTAGAATCTCTAAGGACTTATCTCTTATTCCTCTTAGAAAAATTGTTCTCATTGTTTCCATGCTTAGTTGACATTGTTTTAATCTTTGAAGGTTATACTGAAATCACTCCAAATATTCCTCTTAAATTTCATCCTCCTGCTACATTATTTTGAATATTTCTTCTCTGATTTCTCTGTCTTTGCAGTAGTCCTAATATTTCTTCAAAAACACTTTCTTCATTTGATCCCAAGTTCAAATGCTACTTTCACTAAGGACCATGAACCATGGAAAGGAAGCCCCTTTTAGGGTGGCAAGAAACAATTTCAATTTCGAGGCCTTAATAGAATAATCATAACTCCTACCAAGTACATCAAACTGAAATAAGAATGCATCGAGTTATTGACTTTCCAAACCATGGGAATTTGATGGAGGAGATTGAGTAATAATCTTATTTTTTGTTAATACACCAAGATATCTGATAGGAAACACAAAAGTAACTATTTCCTCATGGTTAGATCATGTTCCTTTCTCGTTTTCCATCTTGTATGATCCAGGTGGATATCGAGGGCCACCCACCTTTTCCAAATGGCTCAAAACATTTTTCTGGCCATTTTGGCAATTTACTATTTTTAGCAGGTTTTCGCTTCCGGGGCCATTTTGAGGGCCTAAATAAAGTTTTTTCGAGATAGAGGTTCTCAATGATAGCTGAAGGCATGATTGAGCCCCCAAAATGAATCTCCTTAACGATACCTTTCCAACGAGCTATCACACGCCTAAAACGGAGATCGTATGCAAAAGTTACGACCCCGGGAAGTTGATGCACCAACTTACCTAAACGGGGCCCACATGACTTTTGGCGCTTCATCTCCTAGGGTTAGGTTTTTGG
>SNQJ01S0028058.1:158043-196210 GCA_010110895.2 Picea sitchensis | reverse complement strand
TTGGAGATTCGGGCACCTGGGTTGTTCTTACCATCACCCGATCTATTGTTTGGCATCTTTCTGGAGGTGATTGGACATCTTTGGCACCAGGGCCGAATTGTTGAGGAGCTTCAGTTATCCAGCAGAGTGTGGCATCTTCCAGCAGTGAGGGGTTTGGCACTTGTCATTGGTCTTCATCTCTTATCCAGCCTTTGGAGGCTTATTTTGTATTGTCGGGAGAATTTTGTAGCAGATCATACTTGTTATCTATTGTCTATCATCTTGGCCATCTGTTGAGCATTCCAGATCGGCATCTCCATTGTAGCAGGTTCTTCTATTTTATGAATAAAGAAGAATTGAGATGTTTTGGCTTGTCTATATTATTGCATATGGTTGAGGTATGTTCCATGGTTATATCTTTCTGTAGATCAACAAATTGTTTGACGAAATACCACAACCAGGAAAATGTTTTAAAAAGACACCAAAACAGTGATGATCCTTGCATAATGGCTTGGGATCATTACATACTTCCAAATACCTTGAAGTATTTTACCGAAGGATCTCTTCCAAACCAAGGTTCATAAGGAGTCTTATTACTATTAATCCTGAGCCAACCTATGTTCAATATGTATACTGTTGTGATTACAACTTCCCTCCAATATCCATCAGATAATAGTTTTTTCATTGAGCATAATCCTTGCAGCTTCCTGGACTATTCTATTCCTTCTCTCAACAATCCCATTTTTTCGAGGTGTTTTGGTAGCAGAGAATTAATTTTTTTTATTTTTATTCCATGAGTTTCATAGAAGAGGTTGAGTATTCTCTTGTTTCTTTAAGTTCAAAAACTTGTCCTTGTTTCCTGTCATATATTTTGAGCACCCACTGTCAACATACTAGAGATCTTCTTTATCTTGGGCTTTCAAGGCAATAAGACATTCCTCTTTTGATGTTTTTTCTTTCCAAATCTTCTTTTTCTCTCTAATGAACTTTGTTTTTTCTAAGACTTGCATTAATCTGCAATTACTGGCTTTATGTCCATAACTATGACATCTGAAGCATTCTAGGTTCCTTTCTTGTAGAGGTGCAAAGGAGTTATAATCTATGCTTTTAACTTGATTTACTGTTTGGTTATCTTTAAGGTTATAGTTCTTAACCCTTAAGTTTTTCCTTCCATATGCTCTACAATTCATAGCTTTGTGTCCATAGTTATTACATGAATAACAATAACCCCTAAACATATGTGAAGATCTTCTAAAAATGAATTTATTTTTCAACTCCTTTTTGTTCGTATTGAAAGTAGGGAAAATCGCACTTTCTTTCTTCACATACCCAAGCCCAGTCTTGTTGTTAGAATCTTTCATTTCACTTGAACTGCATGTGTTTTCTTGTTTTTTCAACCCCTGTCTCTTGGTTATGTAGTAAGAAGCCTTGTGGTCGTAAAACAAATAATAGCCATAGGATGCACTCTTGTACTTGGGAGTTTTTTGGTCTTCCTTCTTATGATTGATATTTGTTTTGAGGTTACTCTTTTTGGGAGGATGAGCATGTTCTTGAGCATAGGAGTTTTCATTCTTGTCATCCTCCTGCTACATATTTGTTTATTTAGAGGTATCATCACAACACTTGTTATCTTCTACATCAATCTGAGTAATAGGACTTGATCCTTTAACCATGTGTACTTGGTCATATCCAAGGCCAAATTTGTTCGAGGGAAAACTTTGTAGACTGAGAATTTTATCAAGGGATTTGGTTCCTTTCTTGAATTTTTCAATAGTCTTCAGTTGATCATTGAGTCCAACAAATTCTTGTTTTAAATTCTTGGATTCTTCCATGTTAATGGCTATTGCTTGTCTTGAACTATGTAGCTCCTCTTGTGAGGACATTAGTTGTCTTTTTAAGGTCTGATTTTCTTCCTCACTTTCTAGTTGTTGTTCTTTGAGATCTTCAACCATTTGTTTCTCCTTATTAACAGATTGTTCAAAAGATTCCAATCTCTCTTGATCCAGTTGGACTTGGATTCTAAAGTCAACTATGATTTTCTCAAGTTATTTCTTCTTTGAGCATTGTTTCCTCCTTTTCTCCAACATGAGATCCTTTAGTTGTTTACACCTTTGTTTATATTTTTTCAGTTCATCCAAAGCACAATCAATATCTGCTTCAATATTGACTTCTGCTTCAATGTCTGAGTCTTTTTCAAAAGAATCTTCATCACTAGAATTGTTGTGGACTGAACTTTGTTCTGATTGAAATGCTTCATTTGAATTCTCATATGAGTAGAGGCCTTTTATATTGTCCCAAATTTCCTTTGTAGAGTTACATTCACCTATATTCTCTTTGACATCATCAGGTTATCCATCAAGGATTGTATTCATTTCCATTGAGTTACTTTTCTTGGATTTCTTTTGAGCTGGAATCCTTACTCTATTTGGGGGGAAGTAATCAGTGATCATTGAATTCCATACTTCAAGTCCCAATGCCTTCGGATGACTTTACATTCTTATAATCCAAAATATGTATTCTTCTTTTCCAGGTATTGGAGTTCCATTCACAGTGTAAATCTTTTGTCCATCCATGTCTTCTTAATTTGATCTTCCTTTTAGTTTTTTAGTATATTCTTAAAGGAACCTCACTCTGATACTAATTGATGTAATATCCAACAATACTGAGAAGGNGTGGGGTGAATCAGTATTGCCTACTTTTTCTTATTAATTTTGCCAATATTAAGCACACACATTAATTATTCAACTAAGAAATATATGATGAACAACAAACCCCTATGAACACAAGATTTTATCGTGGAACCCAACATGGAAAACCACCAACTCTTTTCTATTAACTGTAAAATTCTGTTTTTACAAGTTACATAGAAGGAAGATGTTCTTCCTTTTCGATCAACACCAACTGATCATGATGCACCCACACCCTTGTTCACCAGAAACAACTATTATGATGCTTCGAACCCCTGTTTAGTCAGTTGCAATTGACAAGGAAGCACCTACTCCCCTTGTTCACCAACACCAATTGGTAGGATGCTTTGACCCCCTGTTTAGTCATCTACAACTGACAAGGAAGCAACTACTCCTCTACAGGATCCAACCTTCCCTTGCACCACCCAACCACCCTTAATTTCACAATGTAATTCAATCTCTTCTTCTCTTCATTGACTTTGATTCATGGAGCCATTAACACAAGTCCTATGAGATTTGACCTTTTGACTTTGACTTGTTTTCCCTTACTCCACTCTTCTTCCCTTTATGCAGGTTATAACACTTATAATAATTTTATTGTACTTTGTTGAAACAAACAGAGATACTATCAATTATTCAAGTCTTATTAGAATCATTAACTGATGCACTTTCTACTTGTATGTTGCAACCTCTATGCAGTCAAACTTCATCTCATGCTCTCTAGATTTTGTCATTTAATCTTTAATGAATCTACTACAATCCAATAAAGGTATTCTATATCAAATACTGGATTGCATAACTACTGCTCTATCTTATTAAGTTCTTTATCTTCAATAATACATTGACATGCCCATTAGAAGCAACGATTATTCTTATTCAACTCTTCTTTTGTTTTGATCTTCTTATATGAACTGTAGAGACACTTTATTCTCACTACTCTTTCTTGTTTATATAATCTTCAAATTGGTGTGAATTATAACGTATTGTGTCCTTTCGTTTGGACCATCACACCTCTTCATTTAACTTAACCATAATCTCTATTATTATTCAAACCTTACCGTGAATGATTTTCATAAATTGATCATAGATATGGATCAATTTCCCAAATATTTGCAATTATTGCAGAAACGGAGTTCTGCAGAGGTGATTCCTTCAAACCATTTTCATATGAATGACATCACAAAACCACAGGCTTATCAACTTAAGCTATGTATTATATTTAACCTTTATTTTTCTTATTCCATATGATCACAGGCGGTGACCAGGCATTAGGCCAAGTGAGTGCTTGATGAATTATCAAAATCAACGGTCACCTTTTAATCTCCCGTTGAGATGGACGATTCTTGTTTACTTTGGAAATTTGGGACTTCGTCCTTATCAACTTCCAACCTCTTTACAAATCTGTCGAATAATAGATGCATGTCCATAATCTTCAATGGTTGAGATTTCTCTTGCAGTGTTCATCAGATCGGACAACTCATGTCCACTTCGGGACTTCGAGACTTAGGTCAATTGTTGGTGGTGAAACTTCTAAAGTAAAAATTCCCAGAGTGACGTAACTTGCTGACATCACTTGTTGACATGGAACTTCTCGAGTGGCTACCACATGTCACCTGGATTCGTGGATTACGTATGCTTAAAATACTTATGGGACCTTGACACTTGTCATCATCTGATTACGCCATGTGTCCTTACTGACATCACTATTGATTATGTGGGCTCTCAATGTGAGTGCTACATGTCTTAACCTCGTGACTTCAAAACTTTGGCCTTCGAGTGATTTTACATGTTCTCAACTCCATTTTTCCGTAGTGGTCAGCACCGAAGTTGACCATAATCTTGATCTCATGGTCATCATGTATTGTCCAGATCTAATGGTCTTCATTCATTTCAGCCTTTGGGACTTCGGGTAATTCATTTTCTCCAATTCCCAATTCTCCTAAAGTGATATTCCCCAAAGTGTAAACCTCGAGTAACTTGAATTCATCTAATGGTCATTCTTTAACTTGAAAAGGCTTAACATGATCCAACGAATGTCAGGAATTAGACTATTTGGGATCTCAAGACTTTGGCTTCGCTTATAATATCCTTCTACTTTCTTCGATCCGACGATTAGGATATGTCCTGAAGTGTTTCCTCATATCAGATGACTTGCGTCTATTTCATGTGTTTTGTGGCTTACTCTGTCCTTCCACTAAACATGATCTGACGATCCTGATATCTCCTGAAGTGTTATTCATATCGGACGGTTCAAATTTTCTTCGGTACTTCATCTTTCAGGTGATATTACTTGCTCTCAACCCTTTTCTCTCAAAGTGGTCAGCGCGAAATTTGACTACTGCTACCTTGGAATGCTCTGAATAGATAGGAAATTCCTTATTTACTTTGAGACTTCATATCAAACAATCTTCATCTTTGCTTATTCTATCCTTTCACTCAACTTGATCCATCGGTTGAGAATTCTTCCGTACTAGATCAACAATCAGGGATGATTGCGAGGTCCCAAGTAGCACGACATTTAAAACTATCGTCAATCTCTGCAATGGAAAAACTACTCGTCGATAGTGGAACTGATGCTGACCATAGATGAATTTGACGGGTGATGATTGATGGTGTATACTAATTGCGGGATTGGAATTAATTTGTTGTATAAATCTCCCTTCATGCTCCACAATCAATCCCTGCCCTTGATATGTGCTTGAATATCCGACGATCACAACTTGATCTAATCGTTGACCAATCTTCCAATGGTCCTTAAGCCCATAGTCACTCATATGATTGACGTGTAATGTATATATATATATATATATATATAGAAAATATATTTCCAATGAACGACCAAAATCCTTCTTCATAAGATCGACAGTTATTGTCTCTTTGACCAAAAGGTAGGGGCCTGACAGGTCATCCCGGGCTCCAGGCTGGTGAGATTTTCAAGGAGTCCAAGAACCTAGAGATCTGACCATACCCTTCCACTATGAATCGATAATCTATGGAGAGTGTTGTGTATATAAAATTACATAATCTTTTTCTCACTTATAGTATGGGAGAAATCCCATTATATGAGATGATCAACATCGTCAATTTATTGATTAGATGACTATTGAGGCTTCTCACCTTTTCTTATGCATCGATCGACTTCTCAGTCTTTCCATCGATCTTGATGAAATTTCTACCATGCGATACTCCTTCTAAGCTTTGATCTCTACATATTGTTTGACATTTTATGCTAATTGTTATACTGCATATATTTATTTGTCATGAACTCTGCATACTGTTATATTGTTTGACATGAATGACAACACATCAATGCCACTATGTTCATCAAAACCATTATTAAATCTTGATGTAAAATTTAATTTACCTATGTTTAATGGAGATGCTAATCCTGAAAAGCTAGATACTTGGATCTGACAGATTGAAGTATATTGTCATGTCTAATAGATTGATGAAGAGGAAGTTAAAGTGCAATTGGATTCTCTTCAGTTTGAAGGAACTGCTCTCGTATGGTGGAAGAGAAAACTTCAGTACATAAGTAAGTGTGGTAATCTTCTTTCCTCATGGTCGGAATTGAAATCAGTGATAAGGAAGAAATTTTATCTGTTGGGTTATTTACAAAAAGCAATGATGGAATGGAAAACTTTAAGAAAAATTAAAGTTCAAACTGTACAAAGTTTCACGGAAAAATTTAGGAAGAAAGCTCTTGCGTTAAAAATTCATTTGGATTCTTATGAAACTTTAATGAAGTATATTGGCGCACTTCACAATTATATTCATCATCATTTTTTATTATTTAAACCCACCAGTCTTGATGAAGTTTGCGTGCAAGCCACTCATTTTTAGAGCAGGGGAAAGAATTTTCAAGAAGATCCCACAAAGAAACCTTCCAATCTCCCACATAAGCAGTATAAGAAGTTTAAAAGGAAGGATAAAAATACCACCACTGTAAAGAGAGAAGAAGGAAAACCACCTTGCACTCATTGAAAGAAAAGTGGTCACGATGATGAACATTGTTGGAAACTACATCCAAAGAAGAGACCAAAACAGTTCGGTGGAAAGGGGAAGACAAAGACCATTGCTATAGTAAAACAAGATATTGGTTTTGATTTAGGAAACGAAGGAAAGATCACAATGGTTGGAGTACAAAGTAAATATTCCCTTCATGCTAATTCAAATTCCAATAATGAATCTCATGATGATGAAAGAAAGAGGAATGAATTATTTCATATAAGAGTTGTATATAAACACACTAAGATAGATACATTGTTTGATCCAGGTTCCCAAGTAAACTTGATATCTGAAGCACTTGTCAAAAAGATGGGTCTTGAAACTGAACCACATCCAAAGCCTTATCCTCTTGGTTGGGTATGTGATAAAGAAAAACTTAATGTCACCAAGCAATGTAGGGTCATATTTGGTATTGCTTCAAAGTTGATTGATGAAGTGGATTTGAATGTTGTATCACTTGATATATGTGGCATAGTGTTGGGGAGTCCTATCTTTATGATAGAAAAGCAGTCTTCTTTCATCATGAGAAACAATATCACCTTACTAAGGGGGGAGAAAAATATATTGTTAGATCCCACAACATGAGGGTAAACACAACACTTGTTAGTGTCGGACAAATGAAGAGACTCACAAACACTAATAAGAGATATGTACTCATGGTCGTAAGGGAGAAAGATGCCGGAACATCTGACACTTTACAAGGATGTGATCCTTCTCATAAGAAAGAATTAATTTATATTGTTTCTAGGTATGATGATATTTTCCAGGAACCAGATGGATTGTCTCCTAAGAGGGAAATCCAACATGAAATACATCTTCAGCAGGATTCTCCTCTTCCTAATGTAGGCATGTACATGATGTCAGTTGTAGATATGACAAAGATAAAAAATAAGGTACAAGGCTTATTGGATCAAGAGGTCATTAGGCCGAGCTCATCTCCTTATGGTTCTTTGATCATGATGGTGCCAAAGAAAGATGGAACATGGAGAATGTGGGTCGATTACCGAGCCATAAATAAAATCACGGTGAAAAACTGATACCCTCTTCCTTGTATAGATTATTTACTTGATCAATTAAATAATGTTGTTTATTTCACTAAGTTGGATTTGCGCAGTGGATACCATCAGATCAAGGTTGAAAAACAAGATGCATGGAAAACTGCCTTTAAAACCAAATAGGGATTGTTTGAGTGGTTAGTTATTCCATTTGGGATTTGTAATTCTCTGACAACCTTCATGCGTGTGATGAATGATGTATTCAAGCTATTTCTAGATGATTTTTTTATTGTATATTTAGACGACATTCTTATATTTAGTGGGACTTGGGATGAACATGTAATGCATGTAAAGAAAGTATTGGATACTTTGCAAAGGGAAAGGTTGTATGTAAAATTTTCCAAATGTGAATTTGGTAAGACTACACTTATGTACTTAGATCATATTGTAGGAGGAGGCAATAGATAATTGATCCTTCCAATATTGATGTAATTGTAAATTGGCATGAGCCCAAATGTCTAACCTAAATATGAAGCTTCTTAGGTGCATTCCAGTATTGGAGGAGTTTTATTTCAAACTTCTCCTTTATAGAAGATCCTTTGGATGCCTTAACCAGTGTGAAGAACAGTTTTCAGTGGGGAGGAAAGAAACAAAAAGGTTTCGACACTTTGAAGTAAAATATCATTACTATACCAGTATTAGCACTGTCGAATCTTCAACAACCCTTCAATATCGAGAGAGATGCCAGTGGATACACCATGGGTGAAGTATTGGTGCAATATCATAAGCCTATCTATTACCACTATGAAAATTTTAAGCAAGTTGTTGTTAACTATCCTACGTATGATAATGAGTTGTATGCATTATTTCAATGTGTAACAAAATGGAATAACTACTTGTTAAGGAAGGAAACAATCATATATATAGATCATCAACCCTTACAATATCTCCAAGTACAAACCAAACTGCAACAATCTCGAAATTATAGATGGATGGGTTTCCTACAACAATTTCATTTGGTAATCAAATATAAAAAGGGTACAAGTAACAAGGTAGCTGATATGCTTTCTAGACCTATTTATACTCCTATTATTTTGAATAATGCTTCATTATCTCATGATAGGTATGTGGAACAATATTCCAGTGATGAAGATTTTAAATAAGTATATGAGAAGTTAACCCATGGTTCACAGGTAGAGAACTATTGTCTGCAGGGTAAACTACTCTACCATCTTGGAAAGTTATGTATTCCTAGAAGTGAATGATTCCATGTAATACGAGAAGCTCACACTTCTCTTGTGTCTAGAAATTTTTGGGTAGGAAAAACTATGGCTCATCTGCAAAGATTTTTTTACTGGCCTTAGATGAAAGAAATTGTAACTAAATATGTAAAGGGGTGTATGATGTTTTCTACTTGTAAGCCCACTAATAGAAAATTGGGTCTATACTCACCACTTCCTATTCCATCCCATCCATGGGAAAGTATCTCACATGAATTTTGTAGGGATTTCACCAATGTTGAAAATGGGTCATGACTATTTGTATGTTGTAGTGGATAGGTTTAGAAATATGTGTATCTTAATTCCATGTAAAAAGTAGATCACTTCTGAGCATATTTATAATCTCTTATTTTAGTATGTTTGGGTTCACTTTGGGTTACCCACATCCATTATCTCAGATAAAGATACTCATTTCCTTGGGGATTTTTGGACAAGATTGTGGAGAATGATGGACACCAAGTTGAAGAGGAGCACTGCTTTCCATCCACAGACCGATGAACAGACAGAGGTTGTTAACCGAACAATGGTACTTTTTATTTGAGGCTACTGCAGCAAGTGTCCCAAGTTATGAGATGAACATATACCCTATGTACATTATGCTTACAACTAAGATTTACATTCCTCCACTTAGTGTTTTCCTTTTGATACTTGTTTTGGGTATTTTCCTAAGGTCCCTTTGGACTTGATATATGGGAGAGTTATCAATTCAAATGAACAAAGAAATGAAGACATAGACTGCAATTTCATCCATAGGATCCAACAGGTAGATCAAGAAGTCAGGGAATAGTTGGAGAAAAGTCAAGCATAGTATAAAGCTCAAAATGACAAACACAGGGTTGATCATCAGTTCCAGGTTTGAGACCAGGTATGGTATCACATCACTAAGAAAATATTGAAGGGTGAAGGAAAGAAACTCAAACCCATCCATTATGGACCCTTCACTATTTTGGAAAATAATCGTACCAATTCTTTTCGTTTGGATCTTCCATTGTATATGCAGATCTACTCAATTGTAAATGTGAACAAATTGAGACTTTTTGAGCCTCCCATGATCATGAATCAGGGTGAGGAGGTTTCAATACCTTCAGTTGATGAGTTTTCTCCTGAGTACTTGGATAAGTTAAAGGAAGATATCATTTTGTACAGAACGACAAGGAATTCACATAGGGGTGATGTTGATTATCTTCGATTGGGATCAAAAGGTACACATCCAAGCAAGGAAAACTAAATTGAGAAGAACAAGGTGAGGGAACTTTTCCCTCACTTATCTATTGATTGATGAAATATTTTGGTGGTCCAAAAATCTCTCAGTGGGGAGGCGTGATCCAAAAAGGATATAGAGAAGACTAAGGATAACTCAGAACTCACAGAAGCAGCTCAGGAAGCTCATAATGGCCTCAACAGATAGAGAAAGGGAAAAAATTCAAAGTTCTCAAAACTCAGTGAAATTGGCATCATCATGAAGAGCACGTCACAAGATTTCCAATGGTGTAAACGACTCGTCAAATAGAGTTACATATCAAAAGATATATGTGGTTATCGTTTTGGTCAAGCTAGCCCAGTCAGTAGGGATGAGTCAACATCCGTACTGCTGATGTCAACATGAGTATGGATGATGTCAATGCCTATATAGTATATGTTTCACACACATAGGGTGACAAATGTCATGCTAGTGTCAACATGGTGGCGTGGCATCACCAGAGGCTACCACATGCCACTCATTTTCAGATTTTTTGGGTCAACATGTGGACCAATGAGAAAGTGCCATGTGGCAGTCCGTACAACCATGTGGAAGACTGTACGAGACGTGGAAAGCATGTGACATGGCAGGGTGAATCTGAAAGTGGATGGCATGTGCCAATCAAAGGATGGCACATGGACCATTCATGAGTTGCCACATGGCAGTGGGAAAATGCCCAATGAGGGCCAGCAATCGAAAATAAAAAATATATATAAAAAATGGGGTGGATGGCGCCAATCCCCCAGTCTACAAAATTTATGTATATCTTGCCACATCTAACCACCAACAAACAGTCCACCAACCTTACCAGTAAAATTAACAGAGGTTGTGCTATATTCACACGTGAATATTCTATGGTTGAAACAATATTCCAAAGGGAGGAGGACCGTGGGATTGACCCTAAGATACCCCCCCTACAATTCTCCCTTCATACATATCCACCAACCAACGGGCCGAACGACCTTGTTGGTTAATCTACCCGACCATTTATTTTAAGAACTGACCTTTCCCAGTGCACGAGAGGAGGAAGGAGTGCAATAGTTCGTATTGGGAATGGATTTCAATGCATAAGTATGTCATTAATGCAAGTTACAGGAATGAAAATCAAGATAGATTTCTCAAGGGAATGAAAGTCCCGAACTCATATTGAGATGTGGAGATATTTATTTTTGGGTAATTCAATCCCACGAATTCAGTGGTGTTTTTTGTTTTCTGATTGGAGCAAAGCTTTTGCATATTAACTCCAAAATGAGGTATACTTATGTATTTCGACAAATTATTTTTCTAAGTTAATATAAAATCCTACCCATTTGAGAGTAGGACCCAAAGACGTAGTCCACAAGGGAAGAACTCCGTTATCAAGTTTTTTTGTGTTCAGATTTGATGCTTATGTCTCTTCATTATTGAGTTATTCCTTCTTTATGGTGCACTTTATTTTATACTCATTTAACACAATTCTTTAATAAGTCACCTCGATGAAAATATCCTGGATCAACACTGATCACAAGCCTCTGCAGTTCATTCAGACACAGTGGAAGTTACAAAAAAACTACCATCAAAAGTGGTCCACATACCTACAACAGTTCGATCTCAACATCAAGTATAAGACAGGAGGCACAAATTGTGTTGTTGACTGCCTTAGTCAATCTCCCGTGGTTTCACTCACCATCGTGCTCCATTCTTGTGGGCATGAGGCATCTGAGTGTGAATGTCACTGATTTTCACATTCAGTATGGAATTTTATGCCATCTAGGCCACCTTTGTGTTCCTACAAGCGAGCATGCAAAGCAGATTTGAGAGGCTCACTACAGTCGGATGGCATGACATTTTGGCGTGGAGAAAATTGTGGCCATTCTACAAAAACATTTTTATTGGATAAAACTTCGGCAGGAAGTCAACAAGTATATAAAATATTGTACTTCCTATTCCATTGCCAAGCCATCCATAAAAAATCAGGGCTTATACACCCCTCTTCCTACTTCCGTGAGGCCTGGGGAATCCATATTGATGGATTACATGTTTGGCCTTTCATCCACCAAGCAAGGAAATGATTGTGTATTTGTGGTGGTTGATCGGTTTTTGAAGATGACCATTCTCAAACACTGGAAGAAGAGAATCACAATGACAAATACTGCCAAGATCTTCTTCAAATGAGTGTGGGTCCATTTTGGGATACCATAGACCATCATCTTCGATCAGGACAACATGTTCCTCAACACATTTTCGTCGAGTCTCTGGTCATTGTTGGACACCAAGCTCACTAAACCCATTTCCTTCCACCCTCAAACCAATGGCCAAACATAGGTCATCAATCGGATGATTGTGCACATCCTACACATGTATAACTCTAAGAATCTGTGTATAAGGGATGATATCATTCCTTATGTTCAACATAACTACAATAGGGCTTTCCATAGCTCCAACAACCATAACCCATTTCAGATGGGGTTGAGATTCCAAACTTTGGGTCCCATTGATGTTTCATTGCCTCTTGCAACCACATAGACAAAATCTTCCCATGTTCAGTCTAAGGCCGACAAAGCCACTAGATTCATTGAGAGGATTCAACACATCTATCATTAGGTCCATCGGATTTTGCAGAAATCCAATGCTAAGTACAAGCAACACCATGATCAACACCAGGTACCACACAAGTTTAAGGTGTGCAATAAGGTCTGGTTACATTTGCAGAAATAACGCCTTACAGGTCCCCATCAGAAGCTTCACCCACTTCACTATGGGATTTACAATATCACCAAGGTTGTGGGTTATAATGCTTTTGAGCTCAACACTCCCCCCTTCCTTGGATTCCACCCAGTGTTCAATGTGGACCTCCTCCAACCATATTTTCCACCATTATTGGACACCTCGAAGATCGCATAACAGTTAACACCAACATATATCAACCTTTATTGCATGGAACATGCATATACTAATCAAATAGTGGACACACATGTCAAGGGCACTCGCTAGGAGAGGATCCAACTTTATCAGATTGTCAAAGCAAGGTAACTCCTACAACAAGGAAAGTGGCTCACCTAGGGCCAAATTCAACAAAAATTTTCTCACATGATGGGGGCACTCAATGAAATGGATACCATTACGTCCTAAGGGTGGAGGATTGATACAGGTGGATATTGGTGGCCACCCACCTATTCCAACTGTCTCCTCTTGACATTTTTTAGTTCAACACATTTCTCTGTAAGATGATATTTCTTTGTAATTGTGGGTTCTGCACTTCCAAGGATATCCTGAAGCCCTACACATCATCCAAATGGATATTGTTGGCTTCCCACCTATTCCAACTGGTCGATTTTGGAAGTTTTCATGTCAGTACATCTTTTTGTACTTTAGGGATGTTTGTCGTAAGACATCTTTTTGTACTTTTAGGATGTTTTTGGGGCCCTAAACAATGGTTTTGTTTTTGTCGCCATAGTCAAATCCATAAACGTTAGAGTTTGGTGAAATAATCTGTATTTCTTGAGAAGAAATTTCCAATGGGCTATCAAACTCCTAAAATGGACGTTGTATGAAAAAGTTATGAGCCTGGGAAGTTGAGGTACCAACTTACTCATCGGGGCCCACATAACTTTTGGCATTTCATCTCCTAGGGTTAGGTTTTTGGATGTCTAGGGTTTTATCATTCATGAGTAATATTAAAAAGGCCTATGGCACCTCATGGTAATCATTCTGCTTAGAGGGATGTGCATATCCACCACATCTCTTCTAAGAGGTAGCTACCACCATTCGAGCAAGTTGTTTTCAGTTATGCAATTGTACAGTTTCAACCTATTTTATTTATTCAATAGAAGTTATTATTCACTCGATATCTGTTTTTGTTCTCTGTATCTCTATTTTATTGTATTTAGTCTGTTACTCATTTTGTTTTGCTCATAAATTTGGATCATAAGTGCAATTGATAAAGTACAAAATCAAATAAAAACCTACATATTGCAAACCTTAACACCTCAAACCAACAAAAAAACCAAGCTAAAAGTAGGAAAAACAGGGGAAAACTACAAAATTTGCTACATGAAGTACACACTCTGGTACAAGGTCCTTCTTTGAAGGAATCCAATACATGTATATGCACTTCCTATGAATACAACCAACATGTACATGCTTTGTCTATAAGGGAAAGGTTTAGAAGGAAAAACTTCAAAAAAGGCTCAAACTTTTCTCTCAAAGTTGATTTACAAGAAATAAAACAATGTATGAACTACAAGAAGTATCAAAGCACCCTAAATAAAGCCAAAAAACAACCAAAGAAAACCCTAATGGGAAGAACTCAAGGAATTATTAGTAATGGAGACGACAATTCTATCGAAGGAAAATTTTCCTACGAATAATAAAATCCACTCATTGGATAGATATAGGTCAATGTCCATCACAAAATTCACTACGACTTTCCCTTGGAACTTGTTTCTTGTGATATATAGTCCATCCCCTATATTTGACCTCTTCTTATAGATTCTTTGAGGAGCTTGAGGGTAGACATGTGCACTAAGCCATCTCAAATTATACACAAATTCCATGCTCAATTATGAACTTTTTCCAATCCATTATGAGCTTTTTCTAAAGTATTACTCAATTATAAAAAAAAATTAAGTTATTAGATTTTTCTCAATTAATTATTTAGTCTTAGCTAATAACATCTCATAATAACTTTGCAAAGACTTTAGCAAACCAAAATATAACAAAAGTAGTCTTAGCTAATAAGAACTCATAATAACTTTGAAAAGACCTTAGCAAACACAAATATAACAAAAGTTAGTCAAACACCATGCCTTAGAATAAAGAATATGCCATATGAATACCACAATGGAGTTGTTGGATGCCATTATACAGGGGGGAAGTACACTAAAAGGAATATACTGCATGCATTCTTACTTCCTCCATTTATACTAGGGATTGACGAACTATCCACACACTCATAATGACGTTTACATATGGTGTTTAAGGTTCACGAACCGATCCAATGAGATTGGTATATATACATAAATGGTTTTCCATAAATGTGGAAAACATTATTAGTCCTTTCTGTAGGCATAGAGGGACTATAGCGTTTGATAATTCGTTGACTACATATTAGTTTGTCCTTTGACCTGAAATATTTGCACGATACCTATTGTTGGAGATATGGAATTAAAAACATATATTTTTATATAATAAAAAGTAACATCTATGTAATGATCTGATTGGATAAGAGATTGAAGGTTTTATTGCTAGCTTCACTATTCCCAATGTTTTATATGGCAACATATCCAAACTTTTTCTCGTATATAGTGTTTTTTAATCATATATTTTTCCTCTATATTGCTTGAAGGTGGATTAATGCTAGAATTAGTTCGAATGTTTGTATTAGCATTTTCTTCTAGCTAAATATAACCGTAAGTTTTGATATGTACTAAGCATATTGAAATGTTTTTGTATCCAAGATTTATAGTGATTGAGAATTCCAAAGTTTATAGGGTCTTTGGCGGATGTATTTTTGTTGAAATGTATTGACACTTATTCCGAGATGCCTCAATAGGCCTAATAGCTTAAATGTTTACATGATGCGATGTCCTCGAACAACCTTGACAACTTAAATGTTTGCATACCATGAGGTCCTTAGACAGCTTGACAACCTTAAATGTTTATGTAAATACGCTTCTCAAAGTACATTTTTCCTCAAAATTTTCTATACAGTAACAATGAATTTGCATAGTCTTCTTTGTCCACCGCCAGTTTAATAACCATTGTATGTTTCGTCTTTTTTTTGCCGTTGAAATGCAATTTCCTAATCGTTGAAGCTACATACATTGTTTACTGGTTCGGTGAGTGCTTGTTCTTCATTTGTTTCTCGGTTGTTGCTTATTGTTGTTTTGCTCGTGATTCGACCTGCACTTCTACATTTCATAGTTCTAGAGTAAGTTTTGATGTCATACTTTCATTTTGTATTCCTTGTTTTTTGTTCAGTGTTTGTAGTTTGCAAGTAAGAATGTATGCTTATTTGTAGTTGCATTCTCCTTGTATGTTTCTAGTTGCTTATGTGCTTGGGCTACAGTTTCATAATCATTGGAGATACATATGTTGTTTACTGGCTTGGTGGTTCTTGTTGGTTCTTTGGTTCGTGGATTTATGGTTCTATTTTTTTTGGCTCGGGTTTGCGCTTTGGGGCCTTGGGGGTGCAGTTCAGCATGTTCGTGCTTTTGTGCTAGTCTAGTGCTCGTTGTTTTATTTTCTTTGATTCGACCTTGCAGGGTTGGGGTCTAGCGACGGTGGTTGGATCTTTTCTATTGTCTTTTTTTTTGGATTATTATTTTTTTTTTGGGTGCTTTACGGTGTTCATCCCCTGCACCCAGGAGTCAACATGCAGTTGTGTTATTTTCCCTGTCTGTCGAGGCCATTACCTGTTATTTGTGAGATTTTGTTGGTGCTTCACTGTTGGCATGAAAGAGAAAGTTGCATGCAAAATTGTTCGAGGATTACATGTGAAATTGCAATATCCACTGTTTTTTTGTTGAAATAAAGCATATGTATGAAGGATACATTTATAAACCATGTATGGTTAGATGTGCCGATATGAAATTACATGTTCTTTATCCTCTACATAGACTGGTGTGCGCATGATACAATTTGTGTTGTGCTGAAGATATGATATGTGCAACGAAGTTTTTGCAACATTATATTTGGATGTCTGGAAGCATGTCTAGGTGGTTTGCCACGGAAAACTAAAAAATTGTATCATGGGAACAACTGTCTATGTAGAGGATAAATAAAATGTATTTCCATCGGTGAAAGCATATTTGGATAAATTTCCACAAAAAACCATAAATCGTTTAACTACGACCATGCAATTGCGTGATATTTTGTGCCTTGTAATATATTTTGGGCAGGGAAAAAAAATTACATGTTTACAGCCATGGATAGAGAAGCGCAAAGGTTCATGTTTCTGCCTTTATAGACTGTTCATTGAGTCTATTTTAGTGTATGTACATATTTCTTATTCTCTGGTGAATACCAGCTTCCATTGATGTTCATTGTATTTTGTGCGTTCCCACATTCAAACAAACAGAATAGCTGGAGAAAGCGAGGGAGTCTCCACTGCATCGGTTGAAGAGGATATAGAAAGGTGCATGCTTGTACTGTTATTTCATATTGTGTTGTTTTGTATTTCATTTATGTTCTATGTATGTTCTCAACTAGTTTATTATATGTACATGTTCTGTGCCTTTCTACATGGTAAGTTGTCTTCGTTGCATGCCTTCCTGCATACTAACCTGCTTCACTCGCTGTGTTTTCACTGCATTGTTGTATTTAAACAAATAGAATAGGTGGATATGACGATGGGATATTTCACGGGTAAATAACCCTATTTCTCCTTCTTTTACATGCCTGTCTTCATTATAAGTTATCTTCAATACATGCCTTCCTACATACTAAGCTAGTTCATGTCTGTTGTGTTTTCACTGCATTGCTACATTTAAACAAATAGAATGGTTAGATAGGATGATGGACTATTTGGAGGGTAAATAGACATGTTTCTCTTTCTTTTAGATGTCTGTCTTCATACTAACTTGCGTCCATGTGCATTTCATATTTGACATTGTTGCCTTGGAAAAACCAGGTTGCTTGGACAGGGAGATGAATTGTCCTATGCAGCAGCAGAGAGTTTTGTGGTACAATCTTCTAAAAGGTATACCAAGTGTGCTGGAAAATTAAATATACAAACCGGGTGGGGGCATATAATATTAGACTTGAAAACAATGACTTGGCAATAATGGGCCTTTCTTCCCTCCCTATTTCTACTTTTTCTAGTTTTATTGTCCCTTTTGTTTTCTAATTCATATGTTTAGTGTGCTTTCTGAAAATTCCTTCGTGCGTCGGTTGGCGGACCAACGGATTCACATTTTTGGTTGTTCTTATACCTTATTCCATAGTTACCCACTTTCTTGATTGTGGGCGATCCATAATATACAATGCATATGCTTCTTTAGTCCTGATGTTCATCTGCACATGCTTGCATCATAAAAAGTTGGACTAGTGACATGGGCATGAGCAGTCAGTCATCCCAGACATCAGCAGATTGACAAGGCCAAAGGTAAATATGCATACACTCTACTCTTATTATGTTTACTAAACAAATATCATGTGCTATATATTCATCTATGGGATGGTGGATATGCTGATGTTATCTGCAATACATGGTTTGCAGTTCGCAAGAAGTATCAACAAATACAAGCAAGACGTCGAACACACTACATGTTCCGCAGACTAAGAGGTGTGCTTGTGAAACTCTGGTTCCATAGTTCATCAAAGCTATGCATGTACTTGTAGATTTATGCTAGTGAAAGAAGAATGCACACACAAAAAAAAATGCACAGTACAATTAACTTTAGTTTTCCTATTCAAAAAATGTCATCAGGTCTAGAGTTGTGACATCCAAAGTACTGTCAATAGAGGGCTTGAACAACCATCGATATGGACAAGTGTTCATCGAGGAAATAATGGTTGTCTATAGAACCTACTTGGACAAGGAAAACAAAAGTAGATCCATTATGCGTGCTGACATGAAAGACAAGGAGGCTATGATGATAGTGACGTTGACTGCTCCTCCAAAACTTGTCCAGAAATATGCAGAAAAGATATTGCTGCGTAATGAGATATCCATTACAAATTTTAATATATTGTTGAAAACAGTATATGACCGTGGTGATTGTGATCGAATTATTTCGATGAACGAAACAAGCATTGTGGAAAAAATTCCCGATGTTTGTTCAGAATATCGTTTCATCCCAGATTTGACTATCAACTAGGTTGCATAGAGCACTGACATTTACCCAATTGGAATGATTGGGGAAGATGTCACACTGGCGAGGAAATTTGGCTCGCAACACATTCTCCATACAAAGATGGAGATTCAGACAGTAACAAGGCAATGGTACCACTTTTCATATTCAATTTTGTCCTTTACTTTTGCATGTGCATGTATCTCGGATAAGTTACACAAATGTTGCATTGTTCCATGTTGCAGCTATAATTGTTTGACACGTATCAGATTTGTTTTCATCAATGAAACGACAATTGCACAAAGGGCATATTCCACGTATGTTTTTAAAAAATATAACAAAGAAAGGGATGTTAGAGAAAGGATCTTTCGGACAACCCAGGAAACATTTGTAATAGAGTTGTGAACAGATATAGTAGAGGATCTGAAGAAACTAGCTACCTCTACAACTGTTGTGCGTATACATCCATAAACTCATCCTCACTTTGCTTATAGAAATATCCTTGCACACATTTATGCGCCTGTTTACTTTTTTTTCTTTTTTTTTTAAGGGAAGGGGGGGTGCAGTTGTGTATTATATTGTTCAATGTATTAATTCTTATGCTCGCGTTCCTAGGTTGAAGGTGTTTTAGTTGCAGCCAATATGTACTCGACCCCCTTTAAACCTATATGTGCAAAATGAAACTCCCATGCTTCTCCTTCAGCTTTGATAAGTGATGATATGATTGATTGTCTGTGATGCGGTGAAAAATGTCCATATATATATGGACATTGCGTCAATGCTATTATTTGAACCATTGGAAACACAATCATGCATTGTATGGTTATGCAGCCTATGTTACAAAATGTTCTTCCTAAGTTGGCAGAGGAGTTGTATGAAACTTATTTACAGAAAAAGGCAAGCATTGTGTACATGCTGCAGGAGCTTCGGATACATAGAAAATTCACCTTAAATGAGGACAATGCAATTTTGCCTATCGATTGAAGAAGGGGAAAAAATTAAATTATATATCAAACTTTGGCAGGAAAGGAAAATACCTCATGTGTCTATGTGATATTTGTTCAGCATTGAGATGAATGTTCATTGGACTTGGCTACCTGGGATTGCACACGCATAAGATTAGCATGGTAGAAAACCCCATATATCCCATGGCCTCAGCTATTTTCTACTAGCAACATATACGAGATGCAAGAGAAAATGATTGCAGGGACGTCTTTTCTTTGAATATCAAATTGTTTGGTGCAAACGTCGATGGGTTATGCTCTATGGAACCTTCTGGGAACTTGCTTGTGGCCTGTTTGAAGTTTAGTTGGTTCTTAGTTTTTTTTTTTGTCTTTCAATTTGTATACCGTGGAACTTCAACTGTTATTTGGAAGACATGACACAATATAATTGAATTTTTTTACCCAGCTAGTCCGCAGATACGCCTGATAGTTTCTATTGCGCTCTCACGCAAATGTACTATGTGGCTTATTTTACCATATTTCCTTCATCGATGAACCTAGTCAAATTATTGTTTTGGAATAATTTGAAATTAACGAATATATAGTGTGCAAAGTGCACTTGTACTATCATATCAACAAGAGTCCCTTAAAATTCAAATTGGTCATTGTTTTGGCATTTTTGCTTATTCGATGAACTTGGTAAAATTGATGTCCTTTAATAATTTGAAATAAATGAATATATATTGTGCGGAGTGAAATTGTGCTATCATATGAACAAGAGGCCCTTTAAATTGAAATTGGTCCTTATTATGCTTGCGGTGATATAATTTAAAAAAAAACTTTATTTTATTTCCTTCATTTTTTTAAAAATAAGCGATTTAACATCCTTTAAGAATTTAATGTAATTCACTTGTACAAAAACCATATTTAATATTAATAATTTAGTATTTGAAAATAATTTTTTTAGATAAAGTTAGATAGGATGACCATCCCTAAAGAATTGCAATCTTGAACCCGCTAGTCGTGTAGTCCTGTCGATTTCGATTTTGTGGAACTCTGAGTGTTGTTTGGAGGACACAAAATAATAAAAGTGCAATGTTGAGTGAAGCATCCCACAAGTCTGCCTCTCAATTTGTATATTGTGGAACTCTGGGTACTATTTCTAGAACACAGAACAAAAAAGTCTCAATTTTCAGCCCGCTAGGTCGAGAACCCGTGATCCAAAAAGTGCCTAAGTATGGAATGAGGGATCCAAATATGCTCTATAAAATCTCATGTCCATACGTTGAAAAAGTACATGTTTTCTATGTATTTCTCGTTTGTCGGAATACTTTTATATCACTCGGCCGACCAGATTGTACAAACTTTCTTGTCTAATTAAATTCTGCAATATCAATATTTAATATTAACAATTTACGTTGAGTCCATTTGTCAATATTTTTATCGCGGAACTCCGAGTGCTATTTGGAGGACAAAGAACAATGAAAGTGCAATGTTGACCAACCAACCCACAGGTCCGGTTGTCAATTTGTATATCGCGGGATTGTGGGTGCTATTTGTAGAGCGAGGAACAATAGAGGCCCAATTTTCCGCCCACCAGCCTAAGAGCCCCCGATCCAAACGAGTGGATAAATATGGAATTAATCCATAATCACTGCAATGTTGACCAGCCAACCCACAGGTCCGGTTGTCAATTTGTATATCGTGGGATTGTGGGTGCTATTTGTAGAGCGAGGAACAATAGAGGCCCAATTTTCCGCCCGCCAGCCTGAGAGCCCCTGATCCAAATGAGTGGCTAAATATGGAATTAATCCATAATCTCTATGGAACAATAAAAGTGCAATGTTGAGCCAACCAACCCACAATTCCGCCTGTCAATTTTTATATTGCGGAAGTCTGGGTGTTATTTGTAGGACATAGAACATCAGAGGTTCAATTTTCAGCCCGCTAGGCCGAGAACTCGGGATTCAAAAAGTGCCCAAGTATGGAATGAGGGATCCATATATTCTCTATAAAATATGATGTTGATTCAAGCAGCCCGCAAGTCCTCCTGTCAATTTGTATATCGTGGAAGTCTAGGTGCTATTTGTAAGACACAGAATGAAAAAAGGCTCAATTTTCAGCTCGCCAGGCCAAGATCCCGTGATCCAAAAAATTCCTAAGTATGGAATGAGGGATCCGCATATGCTCTATAAAATATCATGTTGAGTCAAGAAGCCCACAAGTGCGTCTGTCAATTTGTATATCGTGGAATTCTGGGTGCTATTTGCAAGACACAGAACAAAAAAGGCTCAATTTTCAGCCCGCCAGGCCGAGAACCCATGATCTAAAAAGTGCCTAAGTATGGAATGAGGGATTTTCATATGCTCTATAAAATCTCATGTCCATACTTTATAAAAGTACATGTTTACTATGTATTTCTCGTTTGTCGTAATACTTTTATATCACTCACCCGACCAGATTGTACAAACTTTCTCGTCTAATTAAATTATGCAATATCAATATTTAATATTAATAATTTACCTGTAGTCCATCTGTCAATCTGTATATGGCGGGGCTCTGAGCGCTATTTGGAGCACATAGAACAATGAAAGTGCAATGTTCAACAGCTAGCCCACATGTCCGATTATGAATTTGTATATCGTGGAATTGTGGGTGCTATTTGTAGAGTGCGAAACAATAGAGGCCCAATTTTAAGCCCGTCGGCCCGAGAGGCCTGGATCCAAAAAAGTGACTAAATATGGAATTAATATGGAATCACTACGGGACAATAAAAGTGCAATGTTGAGCCAACCAACCCGCAAGTTTTCCTGTTAATTTGTGTATCGTGGAAGTCTGGGTGTTATTTGTAGGACACGAAACAATAGAGGTTCAATTTTCAGCCCGCGAGGCCGAGAACCCGCGATCCAAAAAGTGCCTATGTATGGAATGAGGGATCCACATATGATTATAAAATTTCATGTCCATAATTTATATAAGTTCAGGTTTACTATGTATTGCTCGTTTGTTAGAAAATGTTTATATCGCTTGTGCGACTAGCTTGTACAAATTGTCGTCTAATTAAATTGTGCAATATCAATATGTATTATTAGTAATTTAGTGTTCAAAATAATGTTTTTAGATATGTTAGATAGTTGATAGGGATTGGCATCCATAAACAATGGAAAAATTGAACCCAACAACCCTCCAGTCCATCTGTCAATCTGTATATCATGGAAAAATGAGTGTTGTTTGGGGAACACGAAACAATGAAATTGCAATGTTGAGCCAGGCAGCTCCCAGGTCCACTTGTAAATTTGTATATTGTGGAATTGTGGGTGCTATTTGTAGAGCACGGAACAATAGAGGCCCAATTTTCAGCCTGTTAGCCTGAGACTCCCCGATCCAAAAAAGTGGCTAAATATGGAAAGGTGGATCTGTACATGATCTATACAAATTTCATGTCCATAGTTTATAAGAGTACATAGTTAGTATGTATTACTCATTTTTCAGAAAACTTGTAGGTGTAGAAGCTGGTGGATTCATGACTTCATATTTCACTTACTTTTATATCACTAGGCTAACCAACCACTTCTCCGTTTGATATTGTAATAAACAAATATAAATTAGCCCAAGTCCAATTGTACTATGACATGAATACGAGTCCCTTAAAATTCAAATAGCTAGCAAGTCTACTTGTCAATTTGTATATCGCGGAAATGTGGGTGCTATTTGTAGGAAATAGAACAATAGAGGGCCAATTTTGAACCTGCCAGCCCGAGAAGCCACCATCCAAATATTGGCTAAGTATCGAATGAGGGATCCATACATGCTCTATAAAATGTCATGTCCATAGTTTTAAGAAGCACATCTTTACTATGTACTACTTGTTTCCTCTTAATCCTGTTTAGAAGACAAGGAACAATAGAATTGCAATATTGAGCGACCAAATCTGCAACTTCGGAAGCCAATTTGTATATCGCGGGATTCTGGGTGCTATTTGTAGGATACGTATCGATAGAGGCCCAAATTTGAGCCCGACAGACTGAGAACCCGCAATCGAAAAAGTGGCAAAGTATGAAATGCAAAATTCTTACAAACTCTAAAAGAAGCTCATGTCCATACCTTGTAAGAGTTCATACTTAGGGATTCATGAATTGAATTCCAATTGTGCTATTACATCAACATGAGGCCCTTAAAATTGAAATAGTCCACAACTAGGCTTGTCAATTTGTATATCGCGGAACTGTGGGTGCTATTTGTAGGATAGGGAACAATGAAGACCCACTTCCACTATTTACAAATTTGTAGTTTTCATTAACACTCTGCAATATTTTAATGTTTAAAAAAAAAAAAGAGTTTCCAAGGAGTAATTATATTAAATATAGTTTTTAAATATGATGTTTTTATTTTTATCATATACTTTTGCTTTCTGTTTGTTTGGTCCTTTTAGAAATTCTGCGACATACAAATTGATGGTCGATATTTGTCACTGAGATCCAATATGACCATCGACCCTTCACGTCTCCTGGGTATATCTTCTGTCATTTTTTTCTTTTGTAACCTGCCCATCCACTTTCCATACTTAGGGATTTGTTGGAATCAGTTTCACCATCGTCGTTGCCTTCGTACTTGTTTCCAGATGTGAAATAATTAAGTTTTAATGGTAGTAGTCATCCTGTAGGAACTATTAATATTGTCATTAATGTCTAGAAATCCAAAGAAGATTTGTCATTACTATGAATTAAACTAAGATTTGTGCACAAGTATGTTATGCTTTCCAAGTATTCATTTCAAATATGTTGCAATATTTTTTTTAATCTCTCTTTGTCATCACCGCCACCTTCGCACTTTTTCCTAATTGTGCAATTAGTGATATGTGATGGTGACAGCTCATTCTGCACCTACCCTGGAGGTTGTCATTGATCAACAAAAGTCTCGAGGAGATATTCCATTGATATGCAGTAAACCATAATTTGTGGAGGGTTATATTATACCTCCCTGATTTTCATTTCAAACATTGTCTCCAACAAATGAAAATTCATAATAACTTTTCGCAACATTTCTGTCCAGACACAGTAAAGAGATTGGGGAATAATGGCCAGAGGTTCCACTATTCTAGGGCATATTCTTACTATTCATCTCCCTCCGCCCAAGAGAAAAAAAGGAGATGGTCCCTTGGTACACCGAGAGATATATTTCAAGCCAAACAACTCCAAGAAAATACTGCCTGCACACAGCACCTGCCCACTTGCATCCATGGCTATCCTAGAAGTTGATGTCATGAATGTTGAACCAGAAGAAGATGATCTGATGGGCGATGATACAACAATGCATGATGGCAATGTAGAGAATCTTCCCATTCTTGCGCCCAAATTGAAATAAACCATAACAGATGGAACTTCTCGGCTCGATGATGGTGATCTTGACAACGCCAAAAGAAGTTTCAGAAAAGAAACTGATAGTAAATGCAATAGCTAGTTTGCAACGTGAAAGTAGGAATTCCAGAGTTCTAAATTAGTCTATTCTGGGCGGAGGACTTTCACTGTGAAGAAATGATATGTTGATGCTCTCAGAGATATATTTCAAGCCAAAAAATTATTGATTGACATCTTTGGGAATCAGGTCCAAAACTCTTGCTGGTGTAAGTCATTTTTCTGCTAGTCATCTCCTTCCACCCAGAATGGACTAATTTGGCCCTCTAGAATTGCACGTGCAACCTGTGCTCCTGAATTTTTTTGGAGTTTGCAGAGGCGGTATCAGCTAAGGGATATTCCATTTTCCCTACAACGTTTTTCAACTTCTTCCTCACCAGAAGCTTCTAAAAACTATCAATTTCATCACACGATGATTCATCGAGGAGAAAACTGCAAAGATATTGCATACTGCGGATCCCATGCGTGTATTTGTCGTAGATATGTTCAATGTTTTGGCCCGAAGAACTGGGTCCAATTTCTAAGGATATATGTACAATACTCGGTGATTTTCTTTGTTTTTTAAATGGATTTTCTATTAAGAAATATTTTCCTTCAACGCTTTTTTGTTGCTTCTTTTCTAGATTTAATGCATGTTCCCATTGGCATGGTTTGATGCTCTCGTACTTCTTCGATATTTTGTTTACTTAGGTTAATTTTTTATAAAATGGAACATCTAACAATTATATGACAATGCACTGTGTCAATCCACCAACCTTTTATGCAAACAAAAAATGGATTGCACAGTTTGAAACCAACGTTCAATTCTATTCGCAATGCAGATAGAACATAACGATACCAATGCACAATGTTGCAGTGAAATCATTATTCTTGTTTCTAGACATGCAATTATTAAGTTTTAATTCTAACAAACCATAATGCAAGAAGTTTAATAGTTGATTTAATATGTTGCAGTCATGGAAGAATGTATCAAGAACACAGTTACACCCACATGTTCCAATAAAATATAATCTTTAACAAAGAATTTGTTGAAAATTAGTGGAAAATGAAGTTGAAGAGTTAACTTAATATTTTGCAGTCATGGAAGAATGTATGAAGAACATATTTACACACACACACATTGCAATAAAATCTAATATTCAACAATGCATTTGCTAACAATTAGTAGAAAATGATGGTTTTGCAGCAATCGAGCTTCTTTGAAACCAACTCGCGCTTATGAAAATTGCCTCCCGACTTTCTATTTTCCCACTCTTTTATTTCCTCTAGTTTCTCTTCCTGGTTACTTAATCATTTTTTTCCTGAAAATGCCTTGCTGCGCAACTTGGCGGATTGACATGTTTCCAACGACTACTTCCCCTTTCTTTAAGTTGGACCTCTATTGTTTCGTGTCCTACAATTGGCACCCAGAGTTCAACAATATACAAATTGACAGGTGGACTTGCCCATTGGGTGGGTCGATATTTCACTTCTACTTTTCCGTGACCTCCAAACAATATTTGGAGCTCCGCGATATACAAATTGACAGACAGTCTCCAGGGCTGACAGGATCATGATTGCCTTTCTTCACTGATGGAAAAGTGCTAAAATGAGGCATACCACATTTGCAACACATAAGCTATATTAAAGGGCAAAGTATTTCCTTTATACTTTCATGTGCTGCAAACACCACCCATAGTTCTTCACTATACAAATTGACAATTGGACTTTCGCTCTTCCATTCTATACATTTTGCACTGAAAACTTCTGAGAAATACAATTTAACCGTCAGGTCCTCGCATATTTTTTGGAACTATTGTAACCCCATTTTGAATCTCATCTATCCGCTTTCCATACTTCGCCATTTCTTCAAATTTATTTGTCGGATCATCGATTTGGTAGGTTGAAGAAGTATCTAGTTTGTAGTCATTGTTTTCTGTGCCCGTGCCCCTTTGCAATTAGCAGTTGCCAATTATATATAATATATTATTTCTATGCATGCAATTAGTGATTTCCCTATTCCATACTTAGCCACTTTGTTGAAATTCCGAAAATATACAAACCGGCCGCTGAACTGCCCCATCATGATCTCTTATGTTTTACACATTTTGCACTAAAAAATTCCCATACATGAAATTTGACCATGCAACACTTGGTTGTCCTGAGTATCCCTATATTTCTTTTTTGAATTTTGTCCTACCTCTTTTCAGAGGTTTCCATTCTTTCCTTGTTCTCCACCGTTTTGAATTTTGTCCTACCTCTTTTCAGAGGTTTCCATTCTTTCCTTGTTCTCCACCGTCTCTATCACCTTTACACTTATCTATAATAAAGAAAAAAAGTTTATATATATATATATATATATATATATATATATATATATATATATATATATATATATATATATATATATATATATATATATATATATATATATATACACATATCTTGTTTCTCTAAATATGGAATTGCTAGCATTTAATTCTAACAGGTCATCATGCAGAAACTGTACAAATTGTCATTGATGGGTGAAAGGCTCGAGGAGATCTCGTATTGATGCACATTAAACCAAAATTTGCAGGGGGGTTATACTATCCCTTCTGAGTGTGGATTTCAAAATCATGAAATCTCGTTCGCACGTCATGGCCTTCACACATTCACGAAACCCCCAATCCTTAATTGCTCTTCATCGTACGTGTCACCTTCACATTTCTAAATATAAAATAAAAAGCTTTATTTCTAATAGTTCATCATGCACCACCCATACAGATTGTTATTACTCAGCGAAAGGCTCGAGGAGCTTTCCCATTCATAAGAATTTAACCAAGATTTAGCAAATAGTTACATTATCCTCTCTAACTGTTCATTTAAATCATCATCTGCAACAAACTAACATTCTCATAAACCTATGGCATCAGCTCGACAACAGGTCTGTGGAGATACAGTCAACATCTTCGGGCACGAGGACCAGAACTTCCAGTGGTCCAAGGCATATTACTATTACTCAAACTCTATTGCAAAGAACAACGCAATTTGGACCTCCGCGATTGCTCGTGCAGGCTGTGTCCCTAAGGTTTTTTATTGTAAGGACCTGGTCTCTTGGTGCGCCAATAAATTTATTTCAGAGAAAAGAATTATTCCACTGCAGGACTGCTCTTCTATTTCTTTGTCAGCTCAAGTTTTTCGCCAGATGCTAAAATTGTCGGAGCCAACATTGACGTTCAGAGGAGAAGATTGAAAGAAGTTCCTAGCAAATCATAATAACAGATTGGACCTCTTGCCCCATTTTTTGGAAAAACCACTTCTAGTTCCTAAAGATATTACAAGCATGCAGGTTAGTTCCTTTTGAAATCCATTTCGCAAAATTTCCTGGCTGTTTACAAGAATAACCGGACAGGAGTCCACCGAAACTATTTCCCGCGTGGCTCTTTATATTTTGTATTTCACAGTCAATGAACAAGCCATTTTTTATTGGGGCAGGTTAATTTCCCATGAAATTTGTTCCCAATTGTCAAGCTACAAAAGGGAAAATAAGTTTTATATGTCTTCCTATTTAATTTTTGAAATAGCATATTACTTTCGGTTTTCACAACTGTCTCTATCCAAGAATATCAACTGTGAATTGCACCCAGTAACATTCTGGTACCAGGCCTTGTGGAAGAAAAAGGATTCCCACTGTTTTTATGAATTTTTTAATGGCTTCCTGTCTTTTTTCAAAGTTTTGTTGTTAGGAGAAGATACTCCCTGCATATCTGAACAGGAAACTTGTTTTTTGGACAAGAAGGGGACACTCAAAATTTTGGATAGTTACATTGTGATAAGAATTTTTGGCTCCATGAAACAACTTTATCTCCTTCCATGTCACATTACAGAGAGAATGTTTGTTGTAGAAGTAGCACACCAATAAAACTATTGGTTCCATCTGTTCCAAAAGAAGAAAAAAATAAAATTCATTCCTCTGCCTTGGAAAGTAGGTGAGTTAGTGTTGAAAAACGCCAACAAAATTGATGATTTTGCAGCACATTCTAGCATTTCCAACCTGAGATATGCTGAAATAATAAGAGGGTTCGACCCCTATAATATTTTTCAGCAACATTTACAAACACTTGGCCTCGTCGTTTTTTTTGTAAATAAACACCTGCCCAAAAGCAGAGACAGTGGCGACAATGGTCCCGCCTCTGATGCTGGCGATGTGGACACAGTGTAAAGATGCACTAAATTATACACACAATAGGGGAAATGCCACAATGAGAAGAGTGTTCAATCTGCAAATACCACTCCAAAAAGTACAACATCCCGAAGCATCACTCCAATGACCCACCACAACAAAAACAAAAACTCAGAGTTCTTCAAATGGAGGAGAATATAATGACCCTCCTCATTCTAAAATTGATAGTTCTCACAAGCTTCCACTAGAGAAGAAGAGAAAAAAAAATTTGGGACATGCGGAAGAGCCAGAAATTCAGAGTGAGAACATGGAACTTGACACTGATCTGGATAGCACGATCTGCTTCCTTGATCATCCCAAAGACGCCATCCACCATAGCCATCCAGTGTACATATCTGTCCTTGAAAATTTTGATGAAGATGAATACTTCATGTTCCAGAGCATTGTTTTTGATAGCCAGTCCAAAAAATTGATAATTGAGAAAAAAGATGTTAAAAATAAGAAAAGAAAATCTCGTTCAGAGGTTCACGTTGCCAACATGCGGTCGTCCCAAATCTGTCAACTTCACACCACCAACGGAGAAAGACTTCATGATTCCATTGGAAGCATGGAGACCGAGAATGCCATACTGAAGAACATGGTCAAGAAATTGGAAGACGCTTTCATTCCTATGCCATTTCTTGTCAATCCTTTGGCCATAGCCATGTCTGGCACCCCTGCACCCAATGTAAAAGCATCCTCCACCCTCCTCACATCTTGTAAAGGACATGTGGAGGATAATATCAAAAAAATAATGGAATTGGTTACTGAGGCATGGAAAAGATCACAAACCATCAGTTCCCTTGGAACCAGGGCACATAGTTTGCTCGATATTTTACAAGATGAGTTAAAAGATGAAGAAAAATTCTTTTTAAAAACGATCATTCATTTTGGCAAGATTGTCAACAATATGAAAGAAACAAAAAGAAGAGAAGAAGATATTCGATCCAAAAACTGGATCAGTCAATTGACTGCATGTTGGAAAGAAAGAGTGAAAATCCTGCATCTCATTGTTGAGTCATGTGAATAAGACATATCGAAGAAAGATAAATTATTCATTAGGCTATAAAATATAGACTTAGCTAGGAAAACCAATGACTTCCAAGACCGCGACTTAATCACAAACTCGTTTCCCTTAACCAAGTAAGAGTTCGATAAACAGGTTGCTATGTTTAAGGCCTTGTCTCTGGAAAAGTTTTACAGCATACCTCAATTTGATCAAACGCACGTCCATAACTAGCTAGTAAAATATGCAGTACAGAATGAGGAAATTCATCAAGCTCTCTATAATATTTCTATCGAATTTCGGGAATTCTAAAACGATGTTTTCAACATAAAAATCTGGAATGAGATCAACACCACTCCAATGAGAAGCTACATCGAAGAATGGCTCGAAAGACAATTGAAAAAGGCCGCCTATGAAAGGAAACAGGCAGTTGCCAACATTCTAGCAGTCGTCGATGACATCCTTGAAACCACAGTTGTCTGTGACATCAATGAAATGACAGCTGCAAGCAAATAACCAAAGGGATCAAATGTACCCTCACTGTAAGTTTACTAATCACATCTTGCTTTGTTTATCAACCCACTTACTCTAGTTTCTTAAATAGAGATGTATAGGCAAGCACTTATACCTTTCCATTTTTTTTATTGCAAGTATTGCACTCTATCTTCTTTCCACAATACTATTTCTTGTACATATTTCTGTAATGGTTAGCGGAAGCCCCAATCCCAGTCTACATGACAAACACATTGAAATTCTGGTTTACATGTAACAAACTTTCATTTCTTTGTATATTTCAAAATTTCCAGTAGTATGTAACTATAGTGTCCCTAAGGCCAAGCCCCGTTGTAAACCAAGTTTTGAAAGGAATTGTCATTATGTTTTATAGGCTCATGAGCCAAGTTCTTATAAGCTAGAGACTTATGTGTTTGTTAGGCCAGGGAGCCTAAGGGTTGAAGGCCAGGAGCCTGCTATTGTACTTGTATGTATGCGGAACATTTAATAAAATATAAACACCGCCAGGTGCAGACCGACCACAATGAATGAGTGAAGGGGGACTAAGCATCCACAGATTGGGCAAGGAATTAGGGGCTAGAAGGTGGGAAAAAGGGGCTAAGTGTTGAGCCTAGGGGGCTTAATCCTGGGAATAATATTTTAATATTATTCCAAAAGTTATGTGCATCATATGTTTTTATCCTAAGTCCTTTTGGAAGGACACGTGAATTCCCAAGTGGTGGGAGGAACGTGTGCTGGTGGAACGCATGCAGTTCCATGGGTGACAAGTGTCAACCCTGGTGCATGCGAATAAAACGTCCAGGGTGAGTCGTGAGAAAGGTTCCTCTCCTCCATTCCACCCGACTACCTGAGCATGTAGAGAGCGCTGAACAGTACGACCAACCCCAACCTCTACAAGAATACCGCGTGCGTTCTGAGAGTCATAAAACCGGTATTGTCTTGATAGTCCGTGCACATCCTCTATCATACTGATCGAACCTATGCGTGGAGGCTCTGTTCCGAAGCCGAGACCCTGAACCATTCCGCCATTGTTGAACTAGTGGGAAAGCCTGTGTTGTTCTGAAGAGTCGGTCTCACCCTTCATTCTGAATCGTGGAGTCTGTGTCAACCCCTACAGGAGTTACTCATCACGCATTCCTGTGAACCATAACTATGAGGCCTCGAGCCATTGTTGAGCCTGTTTGAGAGGCCATGTTTGTATTTTCATTTGGCTATGGTAACCACACAGAGCCAGACTGTGCGTGGCTTGATGGCCAGCGCGAGTTGTGATTGATCATGTGTGGGATATCTATCTAGGTGAGGGAGGTGGATGTTGTTGGAAGAGGTTTCTTCCAGAGAGTGTCCAACACCAGCTTCAGGCTCTTAGACTTCCTGATCCGGCCTGTTGCCGAGACCTAGAGAGGGAGGTTAGCACCGATGGACTGTTCTTGTGAAGGTGTATACTGCCAGGCGGAACAAGCATGTGGGGAATGAGAGTCTGATAGTAGTGAGCGTAAGATGGAATCCTGGGAAGAATCCTTCCAGATTCTAAGTGTTGTTTTCCCTGTAACCTCAGCCTAGATAGGATTACTTGCCTTGGGGTGGAGCTTAGTCCCATCTTGGGGGTGATCCACTGCTGAGCTGATGAGCAGTGTGGTCTAAGGTTGGGAGGTTCGTGGAAGGCCTGTACTTGGTTGGTGGAATCTACCATTGATAAAGATAAGTATCTGTTTATGTTTTACTCATAGATTGCATGACTCTATTGCTTATGTTATCATGATTTCCTCTGTGTATACGATTTAGTATGACATGCTATGGTTTGTAAATTATAGCAGTGAATAATATGTGTACTCTGAGCTTGAATGTGTTTATTCATTTAAATGCATGCGATTAATTACGAATGAGAATGTGTTATTCCGCGTAGTAACACCTGCCCGGTAGCCAAGGTGCGCTACAGTTATTCTGGGTTATCTACCAAGTGGTGTTATAGTATCCTTGGTAGTTGAGTGAAAAGGTGTGTTATAGTTTGGTATCAGAGCGATTAAACATAGTATCAGAAAGTGGCGCAGCGGGTGCGCTACAAATTGGTATCAGAGCTAAGGTTTCAACATTGATCCTAGATGGGCTAGTGGAGTGTTCTTTGGACTGAGAATGCGAGGGGAAATTGGGTCTGGAAGGCCAATTTCGGACCCTGGTTTACTCCAAAATGTCAAGGAGTTACTTGCCGAGTTTTTAAAGCTCAGGAGGTATAGCGGCGTTATGAAACCGCAGCCCTTGTGGTATGAGTCCACAGGGAGAGAGAACTCCACACCAGTGGTGTGGAAGCTCTAGGATCTGTTCGGGAGGGAAGGTGAACCCTTGTGAGCCATCAGATCTTGAGAAAATTACCCGACAGTCATCAGATCAGTAGAGAGTTGCACGGAGTTTTAAAGCTTCGTGAATAGGAGGGTGAAAGTTCCGAAAGGAGTTGGCTTATCGGGATATCGGTGTTCGGGATATCAGAGTTCTCGAGGTCGAGAAGGTCGGGACATTTCAAGTTCCAAAATAGCGGAAGGGAGTCTGAGCCGTCCGTCTAAGGAAGGACGTGTGTCGCGCGATAGTCCAATTCGGAGATCCATACACCCGGACTCACATAGGTGAGCATTTTTGACCTTGCACCGGGCGAAGTCCCGAGATTTGATTAGAGTCGTCCAAAAGTTGAGACACATGGCAGAGATCAAGAGACCCGTCGGTATACGGGCTACTGGGGTTTTGAGTTGACAAATGATTTTGTCATCGGGAAAGTTCTGGTAGAAAAGTCAAATTGGCACATAGGGGTTCGACGTTTCACGAATCCTAAAGACAAGGCACCCATAGAATTTGAAATCGTGAAATTGAGAAGTAGTGAGAAGCAGCAAGGACCATCCATTCTTGGGGATGCGTGGCTGAGATCGAGGTAGTCGGGAAAGTTCCGGAAGGAGAGTCATCCATCGGGAAATCGGGGTTCGAGGAATCGCGAATCCTGAGGACATATGTGTTTCGGCATTGGAAAGTACGAAACCCCGATAGGAGGTATGACTGTGGTCATATAAGGTGAGTTCGTGTGAACCACGAGTCTAGCCGGAGGGCTAATGGGAGTTAGAGCGCATTGGCGTTTGGAAGCCCAAAACCCTGAAAGGATCTGCACCATAGATCTGAGAAAGATCTGACTGTTGGATTTTTCTAGGAATGGACGTGGACACATGGATATGTACCACGTGCCAGTGGGTCAATAAGAGAAGTGAGAGAGGTGGGACCTAATGACGTCATTAAAAAGAAACGTGGGCCCTCATTAACGTACCACGTACCACCGTAGCTGTGGGTAACCACTGAGTCATGTGGGCCCGGAGGGTAGAGTAAGCTGAAATTTCTGAAGTCGGGGGTTGGAAAGGAAAGCAAGTTGAAAGTCTTGTAGGTCGAAACCCGAAATCCTGAAATTCCGAAGTGCCAAAAATGAAAGCTTCGAAAACCCCAAAAATGAAGTCCTGAAAATTGCAGAGCCAAACGAGAGCTCATAAAACCCATTGGAATCGAAATGTCTTTTGTTCTTGTTGGTGTTAGTCATAAATGTTGTGGATTGTTTATGAAGTTTAATGTCCTGACAAACTTCGAATTTAATTGCACAGAGAGTGCGTGTGCAGAGTTCAACGAAGGTCAGGACTCCAATTAAACAACGCCGAGTATGGAGTGGGGAAAAGTGCAGATTACCCCTGAAATAGAAAACAAATACGAAGGAAAGGATGTTAACCTAGGAGTCGAAGGATCGAACTCCAACGGGCATGGAAAAGAGAAGGATAAGGAATGACACATAATGAAAATCCTTGAAGGATTGCAAAGAGAGGCCAAGGCTCACCGAGATGATAGCTGAAAGCTTATGAAAGTTAGGGATCGACAGGGTGAGTTAAACTTAAAATTTTTGAAGAGCCTAGAAAGAATAGAGAAGAAACTCAAGAAGGAAGGAGACTCAAGTACGACGGAGAGTCACAGAACCCATGAGAGAAGAAGTAGGTCGAGAATTGGTAGCCGACATCTTAGTCACTCCCAAAGACATTCTAACAAGAAAACACAGAGTAGTACAAGCCCATCCCCTACCAGAAAACACCGAAAATCTGGAAAGGATGAATTGAAAGGGGAGATGAACAAGATTAAGCCTCCAACATTCGATGGAGAACATAAGAAGGAAGAACATGCCTAGACCTAGTTGTTTGGCATGAAGAAATGCTTCCAACTGCAGAATTATTCTGCCAATGCAAAAGGAAGAATTGCAATGTACCAACTGAAAGGAAAAGCATCCATGTGGTGGGATCAGTTTGTGCAGGTGCAACACATCAGAGAGAAAGAGGTCACTTGGAAGGAATTTAAGAGGTATTTCGAGAAGAAATACCTGACTAAAAGATACTATGACAGAAAGATGAAGGAGTTCTTCGAACTCAAGTTGGGTAGTATGACCATTGATGAGTATGAACGAAGTTTCCTAGAACTACTAAAGTATGTTCCATTCATCAAAGATGAGGTTGTCAAGAGTCAGAGATATCTGAGTGGACTACCACCTTCCATTGGAGACAAGATTCAGTATGATGATCCTAATACCATGGAAGAAACCATAAGAAAGGCGAAATGTCTATACGAACCACAAAGAGAAAAGCCTACCTTTCAGAAGGTTTGGAATGATTAGAGGAAGTTTAAGAAGGAACAGAGGCAGAAGGGAAACGATCCTTCCTTTTTCAGAAACAGTCTTCAGGGACAGCCATCGTTTGGAGAGCTGAGAAGGACTGAAGAGGGAGCACAAAGACAGACACTGACGCTCATTCAGTGGTGGGGCTGTCAAGGAAACCACAAGTACAGAGATTGTCCCCATAAAAATGGTAAGGCGAGAACTGTACATAATGTTCAGCAAGATGAAATAGTGGAAGATATGGGCAGAAGAATGCTGAGGATCTACGCAGCCCTGGACAACAAGCAAGCAGAATTTCAATCGCACATGATTGAAGTGGAAGGTACGATTAACAACCGACCACTTGTTATTTTAATTGATTTAGAGGCTAGCCATAATTATGTAGATCCTAGAGTGGTGGAAAGTTTGCATCTAATGAGGAGCAAACATGAGAAGTCTTGGTTGGTGCAATTGGCCACAGGGACCAAGAGGAAGGTCATTGAATTGGTTAAGTCCTGTTCAGTGGACATGAAAAGAATGAGCACTAAGGGTGAATTAAACATTCTGCCTTTAGGATCATACGATTGTTTAATTGGGATGGACTGGTTGGACCCGCACCATGCCCTTCTGGATTGCTGTAACAAGAGGTTCACATGCCTGAACGAAGAGGGAAATCAGGTAACAGTCCAAGGAATTCCCAAAGCCGTGGCTGTGAGGGAAATCTCAGCCATGCAGCTGAAGAAATGTTACCGGGAAGGCTGTCAATTATTTGCATCTCGGGTGGAAGAAGAATCCCAAGATGTAGTATCAAATCTGGAATACCATGAAGTACTCAAGGAGTTCAAGGATGTATTTCAGGAGGTACCTGGACTACCTCCGAGGAGGGACATCAATTTTTCTATAAATTTGATGCCTGGAACAACTCCAGTTTTCAAAGATCCTTATAGAATGAGTACGCTAGAGCTGAAAGAGTTGCAATTGCAGCTCGAAGAGCTACTAAAGAAAGGTTACAATCACCCCAGTGTGTCACTCTGGGGAGCCCCGGTCCTATTCGTGAAGAATAAAGATGGGATGTTGATCCGAAATCGGATTCAGCAGGCTGTCAGGGCATGAAAAATGCTCAAAAATGAAAGTGCTCGGAATTCGATGAAACCAGCATCATTGCGTCCGGCTCGTCTTCCTGATTCCGGTGGTATAATTTTTATGTCAAACGGAGTCCGTATGAAGAAGATATCGCATTCTGTCCGCCGAGCCAAACATGCAAAATTTTGAGATGCTGACTGTACCTGTCCGTACAATCCGTACAGGACACGTGTCAGTCCGTACAGGGACACGTGGCAGGTCCGTATGCAGACACGTGGAAGATTTCGTATGGGACACATGGTGGCTCCAGCGCGTGACACGTGTCAGGCAGATTTGGCATTTTTAACATACGACTGGACCAATCCCGAGGTGACACGTGTCACCACTGGAAGGGTGACACATGGCAGGGTGACATCAGCAGCTGACGTGGCAGGATTGCGTGGCACGGGATGACGTCAGCAGCGTACATGGAAGATGAAATCAGCATTGTACGGCAAGTGACGTGGCAGTGATGCGTGGCAGTGACGTGGGCCAATGAACGGTTGACAAGTGGCATGTTCCGGTTGGTTGTCTTCGTTGAATCAACGGTTAACACGTGGCATGCTTTGGGCGAATGGTGAGGTGCCACGTGGCCCAATCATGGGCTTCCACATGGCACCCCGGGTTTAGCCAATGACAGCTATATCAAAAAATATTTTGGGCCCGGGGGATTCGAACCCCGGACCTCCCCCACTGCCAGCGCCTTTGTATTAACACTCCGACTGTTGGACCACGTACTAATACTTGTTATGTGTTCGGTTTAACGTGTATTTAAATGTGCATTATGGTTTGCTTCTTTTTCATTGTTTCAGATCTGAAAATATGTTAATGGTTGTATAATTCATTTCTTTTCTCGCTCTTTCGTTAAGTTTCCCAATGGTTAATTAATGCATGCGAATAAAACTCAACCATAGTCATTTCGAAAAATACTGACGGATCAAATGGTATCAGAGCTAGTTGACGTTTGGAATTGAGTTTTGCATGTTAGCCAAGGAAGAGCACATCTCAAGGAGGAAAATGGCATCTACAGGAGGACTTTCTCAAGACGAGAAGAAGTTCAGAGATTCGGTGTTTGCCATGGCCGAGATGGTGAAGGTGTTGTATGAAGACTACTTGGAACGAAAGAGCACAGTTCAAGAGAAAGCTTCAAAGAACAACAAAGGATAAGAAGCATTGAAGGAAGTGCCTTCTACATCTGTTTCATACAACATATCTGAGGTATGCAGTGAACGTTTCTCATCAAATGTTCCTCATACTCATCAAGTTGGTTTTGGTGAATTCGAAAAACACACAAAGGGTGTAGGTTTGAGAATATTAACCAAGATGGGTTATGAAAAAGGAAAGGGCCTTGGACGTCGAGGTCAAGGCATT